>JAPYZT010000468.1:0-37743 GCA_030522965.1 Tryphoninae sp. A BG-2022a
TTTCTTTTTTATCAAGAAGAAAAGAAGATTGTAATTTTGGGAAGCATTGTAAGTAATCCGTAGGACGGTTTTATAGAACAGTTTCTTCTCTGTCGTCTCACTTATTTTCAAAGTTACAACCCCTTATCCACCTCGAAACAACGAGAAAGTAGAGATTTGTAATTTCTTCAAAAACTCAAAATTTTCTTTTTTATCAAGAAAAAAAGAAGATTGTAATTTTAGGAAGCATTGTAAGTAATCCGTAGGACGGTTTTACAGAACAGTTTCTTCTCTGTCCTCTCGCTTATCTTCAAAGTTACAACCCCTTATCCATCTCGAAACAACGAGAAATCAGAGATTTGTAATTTCTTCAAAAAACTCAAAATTTTCTTTTTTATCAAGAAGAAAAGAAGATTGTAATTTTGGGAAGCATTGTAAGTAATCCGTGGGATGATTTCATAAACCAGTTTCTTCTCTGTTGTCTCGCCTATCTTCAAAGTTACAACCCCCAATCCATCTCGAAACAACGAGAAATCAGAGATTTGTAATTTCTTCAAAAACTCAAAATTTTCTTTTTTATCAAGAAGAAAACCTGATTATAATTTTGGGAAGCATTGTAAGTAATCCGTGGGACGAAATTATCGACATTTCATAGCGTTGGTGTGTAATAGGCGGGAGAGTTAAACTCGATCATAGACGTGAGCAAAGTGTGTACGGGGTAGGAAGGAGGGATGGAGACCTGTGAAAATGTTGGATAACCGCTGTGTGTATATAAACTGTATCGAGCACAGCGCTCAACGGTTGAAGGGGGTCCGTGTAGCGCGAGCCAGACAACCTCGTCTCTCTCACTTTCTCTTTCAGGGTCGTCACACCCCGAGGCCATCCCTTTGTCGCTTCCTCCTGAATTTTCCCCGACCGTTCTTCAAATGCGTTCTAGAAGAAAGAAAGAAAGCTAGACAAACTAACCAGAAATCTAAAGAGAAAATTGATTTCTCTATTTTTCTTTCACCAAGTTAATATTTGTCGTACGTTTCAGATGATTTTTCTGGTCGAACGATGGTTGGACAACGTTAGATCTCACGATGCAACGGTACAAAAGGTGCGCCGGAGGGTCTTCTTCATCTTTCGTCTTGTTCGTTTCGGAACGGAAAGAGCCCTCGTCGTGACTCCCAAGTCGACGTAGAAACCTTATTAGCGCTTCACCTCCGGGAGTAACGCGCGACCTCGGTGAAGCCCTCTACCGGAGCAATTAGGAACATTGCTACCGATTAAGTCCTTGCACAACGAGTAGGTCGATCCTCTCGTGGCCCAAGCGTTTGTTCTATAGAGTCAGCGACGGTGTCTTGACCGCGCGTCTTGAGCTTTATGTCTACCTTGGCTTCGTGCAGCACGTGATTCGAGCAGTTTTTTTTTGTCAATGTACATATTTGAGTCTCAAGAAGCTTTGCTTTAATTCTATCGTCGCCTGTGAGAAGCACCTTAACGTCTCTCCATAAAGATTCAATTAAAATCTCATCTACCAAGTTTTTTACTTTTATCAAAACTCAACTCGCTTCATCTTGATAACGAACCTTCTGTCTTTCCAAACAAACAAATACAATACGTATAATTATATTTTACAATTCTCTCTACAAATTACGCTTTATAGTAAATTTGCAAAAAAAAAAAAACTAACGAGAAGCAAAAAGTAACAATTCTCTAGAAAAACTGCCATAGGTTTTATTTGCGCTAAAGCTAAAGAACGACGGCGGGAACGTTTGACGGAGAAAAGCCCCGACCGCGAAGCGTGGCACGATTGTCGATGGGGCTCGCTGAGGGTATCCCAGAAGGGGAAATATACGAGGTAAGGGTCGCGATTGAGTCGACGAGAGGGGAGACAGAGAGAGAGAGAGAGAGAGAACGAGGAGAGTTTCGTTGGAAGGCGAGAAGGGAGGAAAAGCAGCAGCTGGCGTTGTTCCGTACGAATGTTTGGCGCGTACTGTGCGAGGACCCGCGCACTAGAGAGAGAAGGTTCAACGACCTCTCGACTCCGTGCTTTGCTCCGCAGCTTCACGCGCCGGGACTCGCTCGTCGAGCGGCTCTCCTTTCTGCGTATATATCTCTGTATACGTATAACGTGTCCGATCTATACAGACCCGACCAGCTTGAGGATGGAAGAGCGCGTTTCGTTTGTAGAGAGAGAGAGAGCGTAGAGAAAGGTTGGAGGGGATTCTTCCAATGTATGTGTAGGTGGACACACTCGTAGGGATCGAAAGAACGCGATGGCTTATTTTACAGAGTCTTACACCCACGCGAATAGATGATATTCTGATTTATCAACGACGTTTCGAATTTTTCACTCGACAACCGCGTTTCTTTTTTTGTCCTCGTCGAAATTCTCTTTCTCCTATCCACTTCCGTCTTGATGAAACTGGTTTTTACCGTTTCGAACAACGTACATAGTATCTCCTATTGCTGATTATGTTTGTAACGCATATCCCGATTTGCTTCGTGCGAGATTGATCTTGTTATCCGTTTCCGGACTCTCCATTCGGCAAACTCGAATCAGACCTTTTGTTCGAGACGGCGTTACGACGTGCCGTTGAACTTTGTCCGGCGAACGTACTCGTGGTAGAAAATGAAATGGACAGGATGAGTGAATTATATGTTTCTCGTTGTATGTCCATCGTTCGACTCTATTTGTAGATGTCGGACGTGGAACGCTATATTTAGTTGTTGTATTTATAAACATGTCTTGACTTACACGTGTTACTGTAACGAATATTGATGAGTTTTTATTTTTTGATATGTTGCAGGAGTGACACCAAGGAAGATGTGTTTGTTCATCAAGTAAGTATAATAATCGTCGAGTCGATAAGTCTCCTTTCTTTCTTTATCTTGCCTCGTGGCGAAAATCGTTGACCCCGTTTCAAAGAGCTTCTCACGGATTACCTCTTGATGCGTTAGAGTCTTGAAGCGGGAGAGACGAATGCTCGCTTGCACGTGTTCTTTGTTTTCTGTAGACACGCGAGTAGGTCGCCTTACTTTGCACATGCAAACTTGATGAATTCTTTTTTGTTTTCTTGAGTAATCGATGAACTTTAATTTAACCCTTTGAGCCCTAAGGACGCATATACGTGTTAACCTATGCGTCTGTGGACAACATAAGCTTGAAAGTACTCGGGTCTCAAAGGGTTAAAGAGATTGATTCATTTCTGGCATTAGAACTTTGTCGTTTTGAGGAAGTAAATCTGAAAATTGGTAAATATTGAATAATGTTTAATTTTCTTTCACAGTCGGCCATCGTTAAGAACAACCCGAAGAAGGCCGTTCGCAGCGTGGGCGATGGTGAGATTGTCGAGTTCGACGTGGTTATCGGCGAGAAAGGTAACGAAGCGGCTAACGTAACCGGACCGGATGGTGAACCGGTGAAGGGCTCGCCCTACGCGGCTGATAAACGTCGTGGCTATCGTCAATGGTTCTACCCAAGACGCGGCGGCGGTACAGCCAGGCCATCTCGTAGACAGCGCGAGGGTCAAGAGGGCTACGAGTCCGGTAAGTTGTAAAAGCAACAAACAAAGAAGGAAAGAACGTAAAGCGCGCCGAAGTTTTTATATCCTCGAAACTTTGCAAAATTCATGCAAATGTTCTCTGATCGTTTGTTTGATAAAGTAACAAAAATTACTTTATGTTCAGGCGATGGTAAACAGGGTGAGGATGCTAACAACGCAGGCAAAACCGGTGGTCGTTTGAGACGCTACAGACCTCGTCGCAATTACGACTGTTATTACCGTACAGGTCGCCGATCTGGTCCAGGCGGAGCTCAGCAGGGAGGTGAGAACGGAGGTGAGGGTGGCGAGAGTGCGCGATACAACAAGAACGAGCAGGGTGGCGAGGGCGCTGGCGAGGGTGGAGGTGCACCGCGAAGCAACGGACGAGGCCGTGGTGGAGCCCCGCGTCGCTATTTCCGTCGTCACGTACGTGGAGGCAGAGGAGGTGGATCTGCAAGACGACCAAGGTGCCAGGATGGCCAGGTAACCAAATTCCCGTTCGCTCATCCGAGCGAATTCAATCACTTGTATTTTCTTTTTTTTTCGAATGCACGTACAACATATTACCGATTTCTTACTGACGTCGAAAAAAAAACACAATTTTTGCAACATCCCCCGGAATCGAAAAACAAAAACAAAAAAAAATCTATATAGGTGAGAGATTATGAAGGAGCTGACGAGAGTGACCAGCACGGTGAATCTCAAAGACCACCGAGACCTCGTTACAGAAGACGTCCCATTCGTCAGCCCCGTTCCTCGAGTACACTACAGATATCCAAGAAAAATGTAAATCCTCAAGCTCTAAATTCCAAATCCGCCAATTCTACCATGTCGGGTGAAAAAATCGTCAAGGTATCATTTCGTAATCTTTCCTTACATCTTAGATAAGTTTATATTTCGGAAGTGGCTCCAAGTTGTAAATGTACATTGTTTTTTTGAAATCTTGGGAGTAGAAACGAATTTACAAATCTCTTGTGGGGGGGGGGGGGGGGGGGGGGGGCTTTGCTACTCGGTGGATAATAAAATCAACGTTTCCCTAGACGTACAAGGAAATGTCTCGTCACTTGCCAGAGTTCGAATTTTGAGCTACGCAAACGCGTCTTTTCCCCTTTGATTAATGTTGGCAAATCCGTCTGGTAAACCGGAGCACGTAGCATTGGATAAGTCTACATTAGCAAATGAATTTGCGGTACGTTGCCTTGGGTAATCATAGAATTTCGTAGGTGCCCTCGAGGGGGCAAGAAATATATAAATCTGTCGGTTGAAACTCTCGTTGAATAAAGTGTTTTCGAAGCACGGGCTGAATGGGAAAACGAGTAGAAGCTCTACGCTTTGGTCGTTATTAACACACAAGACCGTTTGGCCAAAGGTACGGACTTTCTGACAATTACTCGAGCGAAAACTGGGAAAGATTCTTCCGCTATATTCACACGTCTACAAATTTCCTTGTCCAAACACTCTCTCGCTCGTTCTCTGGGTTGGTCGTAAAACGAACGAGAGGTTGCCCATTGTGGTCAGACTTTTATAGCTCGTTACGCACATGCGGGACCCGGTACATCGTAATATCATTCGACAATAGCCCGTATGCGAAAGCTTCGCACAGTTTTCTTTTCCTAAGCCAAGTACTATTCTCGTTTGTTCCTCGTTTTTCGAACAATCTGCGAATGTTGACACTCTGCGATAGAAAAACATTTCCACAAGATTAACAAACAAACCTGCATACAGTAAACATTGTTCCACATTTATTATTACGGTTGAATTACAAAGGAGAATTGTACTTCGATTATATGAAACTAGATATTTGAAGATTCTGAAAGAATATTGTTCTTTGCAATTTAATTTCCAAGCTCTTCCACCTCGCCTAAACTTATCGGGACATTTCTCCATTACTTCATTGATACGAGATAAACTAGTCTCGTTCACGAGTTTTCTTGAATAGACGAGTTCTTCCTCCTTTTGGATAACTTTCTCGTTGTAATTAATCGCGAGAGTTCTTCGAACGCCTTGGCCAACAATCTGTTTCGAGACATACTCTGGTGGTGTTCTCGAACGGTCGCTGAGTGGGGTGTACCTCTAGGAGCGTTCCTCTCCATAGATCTTTCCCTTACATACAAACACACCCACACACACACACACACACATACAAACTACCTTGTTTTTCCTCGTATACGTATCCAACCATCCATTAGAACTTGGTCCCATTCAAAATAGAAGTAGCGCTTGGCACACACACTTTTGCACGTCTTCCTTTGTACTATTTTCAGCCGGAGCAGAAGTCGGATGCACCTACAGATCCGGATACAAACTCCGGTCACCTTGTTATAACGGTAAAGTACCTCTTTGTTCCTTTTTTTCTATCATTTTCCCCTTCGTTTATTTACTGCTTGACTCTGCAAAAGAGAAGAAGTACTGCTTTTTTTTGTCTATAAAGTCTCGAGTTTGTTTGCACGATTACCATATCCTCGTAACACATTCGCTGCACCAAGTACTGTAATTATTTTGCGATAATCTTTGAGGGTGAACATTACGATGGAAACTTAGAAGTTTCAATGGCTTAGTAGAATGTTTTCTTTTTTTCTTAATTTTGATCTGTAGTCTTATACGTTCCATTAAATGGATGGAAGCCAAAGTAGAATGCATAACGTATTTTTGGGAATTTGCAAACCGTCTTCTATCATATTTCCATATCATCCTTTCTCTCTCACCGTGTGAATGACAATATTTCTTGGTTCAACACTCTTACTGATGAAATATTTTTCATCGACATTTTCAGGATAACCAGCCGGTGGTAATTGCAGCCATCAACACCGAGAGCACTGCTTAAGTCAACAATAAACCCGCTACTACCACGTATAAAATACTCCTTTGAAACAACCATATATCTATATATATAACACGAACACCCGTTATACACCGAAGAGGAAGGAATTTAAGCAGCAGCAGCGAAACAACACCAGAACCATCCGCAGCTGCAGCAGCAACAGCAAAACAGCAGCAGCAACAAAAAGCAACAACATAATATAAAAAATAAGAAAATCCAAAAAAAAAACAAACAAATTACCAACAAGAAAAAAAAACACTACTCGACACTCTCCCCATGAGAAGCAAGTATGTAAAATTATAAGGTACGTAAGGGAAGAGAGAACATCCGAACATACTCTCGCGTTTCAACGAATATTCAATGAAAAGAGAACAAGAAAGAAACAAAAAAAAGGAGATAACACTTATTTGAAAAGCGTAGAGATAGAATAACGATCGAAAAAAAAAGAAGAATTTTGAAACGGTTCGCCAGTTTATCATGGACGGTAACTTTTGCTTTACGTTTTTCCTTTCTCAATCTAATCTTCATTAACAAGTTACGATATGTATATCGTCGAGGATTCGCTCGAAATTGGAATGTCCTTGCGGCTCGCCGTTTTGGATCTTACACTTTCGGTGCGAAGCTTCCGGTATGCATATATATTCATATGTATCATTGGACAAGGCTCAACTTAAGGTTCGGATAATAATTCGTGGATCCTTTTCTGTTTCAAATTCCCTTTGTACTTGATATTTCGCGATGCAGCGATGAAAAAAGAAAATGTCGTAAGAAAAGTTAAAACAAATTACACACACACACAACACAAAACACACATCAAAGTATACAAATGTGCGTTGTTCGACGGTGGTTGCGCACGGTTACTCGAGGGTAATTCGAGAATGAAGAACAGAGTCTCGCGGTGCCTTTGCAAGGTTTTTTCTTTTCGTCGCAAGCTTTCTCTCTGAAATAATCCACCCTCCGTTGTATTCGCGACGGTTCAGAGTGGAGTTGAAAGAAAGAGCTAGACGACTGAGAAATACTCTAAAGCGAAGAACCTCGAGCTCGGTTTGTTCTTTCACAAGGGGAGGGTGGTCGCAATCGATAAGACAATTGTGGATGAGTGAGAGCAGCGACATATGAATTTTGTTCTTGTTTCATTTTTTCTTTCTATTCTTCGTTTCATACGTTTACGTTTTTTTTTTAAATACTTTTTTTTGCACACAAATCCTGTTCCAAATCCCTTTGTGCAGATAATACTTTTTTGTTAATTACTGCCCGCAGAATATTTCATCGCGATACGCGCCCCGAAATGTCCCAAGCAGCGAAACGCTTGAGCATATTGAAAAGAAACAAAAATTATTAATCATTATTGTAACCGAAGAAAATTTTTGAAAAATCATGTTCGCTGCGCTAATTTGTATAACCAGGCGCGATCGCGTTTTTCTCGTTGAGTGACTGGGTGGCGTTATCGCCTCGTGCGGCTCGTAGTTTGTAATCCGTGCCACCACAATTGTGTTTTATCGTTGATAAAATAGCAATAATTATAAACGAAGATTGTTGGACCCCTGGTGGGTCGTGGATGATGGTGAATGTTGTGTCAACAACCGATTCACCATCGTGACTGTCGATTGGACTATTACGTGTTAATAATTTGACCGGTTGGACAATCGCAGTGCGTCTGTCGAGACCTGACGGTTCGTGAAGGGGGAAAAACTCTCCGACAAAAAAAAAATATGTAACGAGACCTTCGAGTGGGGCTCTCAACGTCGATTTACCAACTGTTCGATACTTTTTCGAGATTGTTTTTCTATTTTTCATCACGACTCGCCCGGTATTCGACTCTCGTTATGAGCCTCTGCTCTTGGTGACAATTCAATTGCGACTTGTCACGAAGGAGTGCGAGACAAAAATAGAGAGAGAGAGAAAGAGAGAGAGAGAATAAAGAGAGAGATACAAACAAAAAATTTATATAACTTTGCATGAAAAAGCACTTTTAAACGAATTTTTTTTTAGTTTTGTAGTGCCGCCATGAAATAAAGTTTACAATTTTCTTTGTAATTGGATTAGTCTCGATTGAAGAACTCCTTGTGCGTTATTATTATTTGAAAGCCGATGTAGACAAATATCTTTTTGTACTTACGTCGTTATTATCCCGTTTTTGTTCTTTTTGTTTTTTCTGCAAAGTTTTGACTAAACGAAGAATTTAAAAGCTTGTGTGCTCCCACGAATCATCCCGCATATACGTCTCGTTTTCGATACACTCACCTATAAAGATCCACGAGTTTGCATTAACAAATATCACAAATACAAACAAAACATACAGCGTACACGACAAAATTTGTAACAACGATATTCTCTCTTGCCGAAATTTGCCTTCCCGAGTGTGTAACGACACACGAATGTGGAATGAAAATTTGGATTCTACGTTTCGATAGTAAAATTGAAATCGAACAACGACCGAATATAAAATTGAAACAAAGAATCGGCAAAAACAAAAAGAAGTAAAAAAACCCACGTTGAGTCCTTGTGATGTGCATGATATCTTTGTTTTGTGTCTACTAAGTAACTGTTTGAGGGAAACAAAAATAAGATTAATAACCAACATGCGAAGTGAAAACAAAAAACCAGCAGCAGCTTATAATATCTAGAAGATTGAGTGCGAGAGTGCTGAGCGAAGAATTTAAAAAAAAGACTCGCGATTACGTTACGTCGAACGATTCGAATGGAAAACAAAAGTCAAGCCGAGAACTCTTAAACAAGGAAAGATTTAACTACTCCATTGTATTTTGTACGAAAAAAAAAGAAACAAAGAGAAAAAGAAAAATTTGACTTACCCTTCGAGCCCTGGCTTTAACGGTTCGTCGAGAGAAGGCCAACTCGCCTGAAATCGTGAGAACGATTAACGTAATCGCGCGGTCCTCGAAGCACCGTAGAAACAAAGATAAAAACAAAGCAGAAACAAAAAAGAAGAATTAATGAAGAAAAAACGAAACATTTTTTTTTAATGACGAGTCAGGCTTGCAAAGAAACAGAGAGAGAGAGAGAGAGAGAAAGAGAGAGTGTAAAGAGTCGTTGGGACGGAGGGACGTAACAAAAACTTTTGGTCCTTCCGGTGAGGAATGATAAAGTGGAAGAAAATAGGAAGAAATGAGAAGAAAAAAAAATTGTAATACTGACTGCGAAAAAGTACAATGCATGTGTTGACTGAAATCGAAGCTACCAGGGAAATGTAAAAGTGAGTTGAAGACAGGGAAAAAGGAAACGAAACAAATGGAATACCCACCCTAACGAATTCTCGACGAATTTGTCGGGTGAGGGTTTGGAGCTTTTGTGACTTAAATTGCGTCACTTATGAAACAAAAAAGTATAAAAAGAAAACAAAACAAAAAACGGAACCAGTCAGCCAGTGTGTCGATGTCCATGCGGGCGGGAGGGGGGTGGTGTACGCGCTAAAACAAGCGCGTTGCAATTTTTGTAAGGAGTATAAAAAAAAAACCATCAACAGCCGTGAGAGATATTTTGTCGAATTTGTCTTCGAGACGCGACACACGCCGCTTCAAGTTTTTTTTTTTTTCCCAACGAGTAATTCGAGATCAGCGTTAAGAAAAATCAGCAAAATTTGTCACAAATAACTGAATGAAAAGCAAAACGGGAGAACTAACAACAAGATCCCAATCTCTCCGGTTTCTCCTTAGAGGAAAACAAAAGATAACAAAGAAAAAAAAAGAAAAACATTAAAGTTGAAGTATAAAGAGCAAATAAAAATTCATGTCAATTCAATCAGGTATGAAAAGCTCGAGTCGAAGAGATAAAACAATTCCGACAATTACTCATACCAGGGTAGGAAGAGAAAGATCGCGTCTCGATGAAACATTTTTTTCGGGGAGGGAGGGGGTTGGGGTGGGGGATAAATCATGGTTTGTAAATTGAATTAAAAAATAAAGTGGGAGGGAAATGTTTTTGATGGAGAAGTGAATGAGTCCTCTCGAAGCTCCGCTTTAGATCCGCCCGCGCGCGAGTATACGAGCAAAGTAATAATAAAAAGGAAAAACTCGAGACGAAGATCGACTTGCAATAGTAATCGATTAAGCAACTATAACCGTAAACTACAAAAAGAAAACGCGACATTTGTCAATTAGTTGTCAGAAAAGAAAAACTTGATTCTTCTCGAGACTTAACACGACCCAAGAATCGAGGAGCTTAACGACTGAACAAGGACACCGGCATGGTGAGCGCGAACGGCGAAACACCTGGAGTATGGGGATTATTGAGGAAAGAGACATAAAAAGAAATAATAAAAGAAAACAAAAATAAAATCCGGAGCGAGGCGTTCACTTTTTCGAACAGAATCTCCGCTTAACGAGATCGACGGGCTGGCGAGGAACCGTGCGCCGATATTTCCCGTCTGTTCTTCGCGTTTTTTTTCTCTATCTGATGAATAATAAGAAATCGAGTAAAAAAGGAATACAAAAGAAAAAACAAATTACGAGATAAAAATAATAGACGGGCGGGAACGAGACGTCTCGTTACCTCGCATATCGGTCGCCCGTCGACTGCCCAGTGAATTTTGTACCGAAACCGTGGAAGCTCTAGATGCTAATTTCATATATGGAATTTAATTTTTTCACGAAACATGTGCATTATAAAAAATAAATCGAAGAAACAAAAAAAATCGTAAAACGTCAAGAAACTACAAAATTTGTGTCTGTTCATTGAACGAAACCTTATATTCGAACGATCCTTTGTCTTCCTCCTTTCAGATGCTTTTTTGTAGCTTCTTTGATCCACAAAGGGGACAATGAGTTAATTATGGGAGTTGATGACTGTGATCTCAAGGTATGAGACACTTTGAGGAAAACTCATTTTCATGCCAGCTTCATCCGAGGTTCTAATATTGTCTATCTTACAGTTGTTATGTACCATAAATACTGATATAGAACAAAGGACTTTAACTTCAATACTTTTTCCTTCAGTATATCGCGAATACAATTCCAGAATTCTGCTAATACAAAAAACAATCTTTATGAGAAAAATGTATATAATTCATTGAATAACATATAATAATTGTATTCACTGTATGATGGGTCGCCAAGTATTTCCAGAATCTGCCATGCAAGCGGCAAATGCGATTTCCACCAAGTGAGTTTCCCGATGAGGCGGAGCTGCTATACGATGAAATTTTTCTAATGCTTTTGAGAATATTCTCATAGCTTCTTCAGTATTTTCCTCCTCCATGCACGCTAAACCTCTCGTGTATTCAACCTCGCATTCTGTCAGCTTTCTCATGCTCTCGTCAAGATTTTTCATCTTCTGACAACTGGAACACTTCATAGGACGTCCCTGTTTACATGGTTGTGCGAGAAGACCTTTGCAACCCTCGGTTGGGCATCTGAAAATAAATTGTATTACTTCTCGACACGTGAGAGAATTACGTAAAGAATTTATTTGCAATAATATCAAACGTTATACTAGTATCCGAATTCAACGTTAATATCTCCAGTTTACTATAATTTTGTTTGTATAATTTGTGTTTAGATACGTCGGTTCAAGAGTTAATAGGAAGATATGTATCGTATTCTTGTCTCTTAGATTTTCTTTTCGTGGTTATCCTACCGAAGAGATATTGACGTATTACACTCGACACAAGGACAGCTTTCAATACTGTTTGCACGATGGGATAGGCTTTCCGTGTACACAACTATATCCTTCACCTGAGTCTTGCTGAGTGGTTTGTCAAGTTATCGAAGCCCGGCCAATCTTCGATACACGCGAGACAAGAGCATCTGAACCAATATCTTCCCGACAGTGATCTTTGCCTGTCCTTGATGCTTTTCTTCGTGAATATAGGTCCATAATTTTCTGCCACAACATCACCGGGTTGCAGAGGACGCAGAGCTCTTATGACAATATTGCGACCTGCAAAGTATCTGAAAGAAATAATATTCGCATAAATAAAGAATTTTCATTTATTCGATTTCAATTCATTAATTTAAGTAGCTGTATGTTCCTGCGTTGCAATGCATGCGGTTTCGTCAAGTCTTGTTAATAAGGTTCATTATACCGACGTTAATAAGGAAACTCTAGAATTATCTCGTTACAGAATATTCCAACGGGAAACTTTACCTCGTCACTGCTGGATAACAATCGTGATTGAAAAGTGCAACGCTCGGATAAATAGCAACTCCGATATAAACGGTTTTGTTGCCACGATAGCGATGATTTTGAGCCAGACGAGTCTCGTAAATCTCATGAGCATTGAATTGTAACAATTGAAGATTTCTCAATAGGAGAGCACCGATCTCGATTTCCTCCTCGTTTGGTGGCTCTTTGAGCAACAGACAATGCATAAGAAACATTCTTTCCTTAAAACGTTTGAGACTTCTTTCTTGATTTTTTTGATGGTTAAATTATTATTCTTATAATTAACTTTACCATCTAATTTCGATGATTTGTTGAAAAATCGTACTTTCTGCAATCCCTTGAGAAGAAATAGCGCCATAAGAGTTCTCTCGAGAAAATCTCTGGGTGATCTCTTCTCGGATAGAGTCACCAAATCGTAAGTCCTCGTGTCGACTTTTGTTCCGTTGCTTTCTCCATTCGTACGTTCTTCCTCCGCATTGCGATTTAGAGAATTCTCTTTGAGTTTCTTCTTTCGTAGACGACGTTTCGCTGACTTGCTTCGATTACATTCCTCGTCCTTCTCCACTTCCTCCACCGCATTACCTGCACTTTTCTGACTCTCCTCGACTCTCGAGGTTTTGTTGCCCGAATGAAATTTTTGTTTTTTCAATTTTTTGCAAATGCGACGACAACGCTCCAGTCCCTCTTGCGTTACCATTCTCAATGCCAATGTACTAAGAACGCTCATACCAGAACCTGCATATATAATAAGGAATTTAGAGGTTTGCATTGGCATATTTTAGGCATAAAACACAATTTTTTTTTATCAAAACGAGAAACGTTATTGATCATACATTTACTGCAATTAAATTTCTAAACAAAAATTTAATTGCATTGAAGAATTAGGTAAATATTTCTTACCAACGAGGAGTGCCAGAATTTTACACTCATATTTGTGATAAGTAGCGATTGCCTGATCTCTGCATGCTCTACCACAAAATGCTACACTGCTGCACACAGGACAACCAACCGGAGCTCTCAATCTGCAAACAGAAAAGCGATGAACTAATTTAAAAGTTTCAATTTCTTGTCGAGTTGTCTTGGGTTCGTCGCGATTTTTCAATTTCATTTAAACATGATCCATGGTGTGCATCAAAGTCCAGGAAGCTATTAAAGGTTTTGCTATTCAATTTTACTGTCAATAGGTTGCTGACTAGCATGGATTTTCTAAGAGACCAACATCATGTACAAGTAATTCCTCCACTGTGAGTTTGTTGAAATCGATGTAATCTTGTAGCAGTGGGGAGTCCCGAGACCTCGAGAGAATCCTGTAGCAAAAGCTTAGTTAGCGACGCGGTAAAGTTTTGGAGTCCACTCGACCGTGATAAATTAGTCTCCGGAGACATAGTCTACTGATGAGAAGATAGACTGCTCTGAAATAAAATAGTTGCTTCGAATACAAAAGAAAACCAAGGAAGAAAAATATTAAACCTTGTCTCATCAGTTTTTTTTATCATATTGGTGATTTTATCATGAAAGAGGGAAGAACTATTGGTAAATATTCAGGAATATAAAGAACCTTGGTGCAAGTTCCAATTTGCACCATTTTTCCATCGGATAACACGCATAATGAACCGACTTCGGATAATGAATGCGAAACGAAGGCAAACGCACTGTTGAAGTAAGCAAGGGGTCGCTATAGCAATTCAAACTTGTTGGAACGTCGTCCATTGGGACACTCCAGCAGAAAATCCCCAAGGCGAATGAAGAAAATTTAATTATTCCAGTTCTCGGAAAAGGAATTTGAGACCTTTGTCCTATAAACACCTGGTGAGAATTTTTTCCTCATCTCCTTGTTCGTGTTAGCTGTTGGTCAAAAGAAACATTTTTTACAAAATGCAGAGAAACCTACGAAAAAGAGTCGAAAGGAAAGCTAGTCTTGCAAGCCCAGATTTTGTTCGAAAGGTGGAAAACCAGAATATCCTTAACTTTCAAGCAGGCTCGCGGCATCCAATCGACCGCATCCGATACATTTGCGTACATTACATTGTAATTTCTTGTCCCATGTATTTTCCATTTCTCATAGCCTGTTTTTTTTCGCTCAATCTTTTTCAACAAATTGTTTCCCAGGACAAAGATGATGTGTCCGATTATAAAAAATAAATGATTATCAATTAATTAGTGTTCTGAATCCCTGAAATCTCCCAGAAGTCTTTAAGGTTACGCGCAACTTCCGGCGTTTTAAATTACCGCGCGTCCGCTTGAAGGTCAAAACCTGACTAATACCAATTTCTTTCAAGAATGAAATTTATGCATTTAAAAAGAATCGAGATGACTTCTTTCACTTCCCTCTTTCGTTTCGTTACCAACGACGTTATTTTGTATCGATAAAAAGGAAGAGAGTGCAACGTGTACAAAAATCGTAAAACGTACAGGATTTTCGAATAGTCAATATTTTACATTGAACTTTTTATGAATTATACATTGAGATTGTAGCTTAAATTTCAAGTCATGTCCAGAAGCTATAAAGTTCAGGAGTCATGTGAAATTTGGGAAAAAGTTGCACGCACGACATTTCACGAAGCGCGACCCCTTTAGAAAATTTGTCGAGCGAACTTTACGAGCTTATACGTATCTATCGCGTTTTATTCACTCTTATTTTTGGACTCACCTAGATAAGCAATGCTGGCAATGGGTGCCGTAAAATTCAGGGAGAAGACAAGAGGCGAACGGTGATTCTGTAGCCAATACGTCGCCGGGTAAGATTTCACTGGCTGCGATCGCGTGCTTACCGGCGTTTCTTGTTTCACGAATATCAACGAGCTTCGAGGCGCCCGGCAATTCCTCTCGAGAACTTGGACCCTTGGCCAACGACGGTGGAACGCCTGTAATCACATTAAACATTGGATTAATTAAATTAAAAAAAAGATCATACGCGAAAACACTTCCAACTGTAGGTTCACCCCTATTTTTCTTCCCTCTTTATCTCGTATCTCCAACCCTCAAACATTTTCTCACAATTGGAATATTTTAAAAGTTGTCCCTTTTTCCTAACGCTGCACCGATGAGAAATTTTCGCCTGGGTGAATTTTTCTCCAAACAATTTTTTATCCTGTCCTTAATTCCAGCTGGCAGAGAGTGTGATTATGTAGAATTAACAGAGGTATAGAAATACGAGAAAATAATGGAGAGTGTAATTGTAAAAAGCTTGAAATATTGTCGTCCTTCCATAAATTTTGAACTACTATTTTATTTTATTCTGTTTACCAGTTAGTTTGTTTGTTTCATGAATAAAAATGTTTTGTTCCTGGAAATTATTTAGTTTATCAATTTCTTGGTATGCAACGAGACAGCGAGGACTCGATAAAATTTCTCTTCTTTTTTTATTTAATATTTATTCTTTTATATTTAATATTTCTCCACTCTGCTTGCAGTAGCGAGAACTCGAGGATTCGATATTCGTCTATAATCCTCGAATCTTTCAAGATCCCATTTCGAGATTGTCCTCCTAACAACGAGCATCTTTCACATTGTACACTCTCGGACAATTTTAATCGAACAATCCAGATTTCCTGCAACACATGATTTATATATTACACATAGGTATTAAGGCTAACGCGTTGCTTTCAGAAACCGAAGCATCCTGACTAATTACCACGTGTGACAAATATTTACACGTGGGCTCTCCAATGCAAATAGTTTCAAAGACCAACTTTTCACCGACACCGACCAGAAGAAAATCCAGGCATAGAAAATAGCAAACAAGAGTACCAAGACCCTCACGGAGAGGGGAATATCCTGGGGTTAATGACAGAGTGCGAAAGAAATATCGAGGAAAATCGTCGACGGAGAGAGACAAAGGGTGGAGGACGAGAAGCGAAGGGGATGCTGTGAATCAACCCTAGGGGCGTTCTGCATTTCCCGGGCAACGCTCGACTCGCTTTTGGTAAACAACCTACACGGACGCTCTTTCGTACACACCCTCTCGCACTTTTGCACGGGATCCTTACTACTCTCGCGCCCCATCAACCCTGAAGTTTATTCACCGTAGTTAAATTCCTCATATTACAGCCGAAACCACACGCGGTGTTCTTACACACAAACTATATACATACATAGAATTCTACAGAAGTGTTCACTTCTCTCGGTCGAACCGTAAAATTTTCCGTCCCCACGAAAATTGGCAATAACGTGCGAGATTCAACGTAGCTCGGGCGCAAGAAAACGCGTTTTGTGGTCGTCCTACACCGCCAGATATCAAATTTATGCCAATTCGGTGTCATTAACAGATTTACAGCGACTTCGTCGAGTCCAATGGAAGACGATATTCGATATTCCATTTCTTTTTCTTTACTATCTAAATCGATACAGTCAATTTGTTTTCCTACTACAGTTTATGCTCGAGGCGTGAATACGTAATCGAATTTGCTAGTGTATCCCGTTTTTCTGCATTTTATGTATTCTCAATAGCGTTCCACGCACTTGCAAACCTGTACGCTCAATTTGTACAAACTGGTGGGAATTTTTTTTAGCTTGTTTGTTTTTATCTTTCGCCGGGTTTGAATTTTTAGAGGGTCCAATCTATGGAACGTTCGTGCGGAAAGGAAAAATCGTTCTACGATTCGTTTGTAGGAATTACGACGAGTGCGTGCTTTCGTTATTAGTGACGAACTTATATTTGTAACAAAAGTTTGATGAGTAGAGCGTATATCTGGTTCGAGCGAGGAGAATTTGGACAAACGGGTAATACGCGATGGAGTTCCGTTTCATGCGTTTTCGAATTACATTTTGGCTAGGGAACGCTTCTTTTTTTATCGCACGGATATTAAATTCAGCAAGCACTCCATTCGTCCATGTCGTTGCGGACGCGATATGAACAAACGAGACTGGTCGACGCATGGTCGTGCGGAAAACCATGATGTACCGACGCACGAGCGAATAACGCGCGTTCACGACTTGTACAAAAGCGATTTTGCTTGACATTTTGCAACGCAGACCGATACAGTGAAACGGAATTCACTTCGCACCGTGGAATTCGGATTGCAATCTGTATATCATATTGCTGGAATGTTCGACCGAATATTTCACAGCTCGGGCGCGAATGCGAGATTTACATAAAAAATACAAATAGAAACACTCGTTTACAAAAATTTTTCACGAGGTTTATGAAAGTTTACTACAGGTTTGTAATAGAGGATTTAAGTTTTGTGAAATTCAATGAACGATGTCCGATAAAATGCGGAAATATATTGTTGCGATTCGCAGAGGGCAAAGCTCGGATCGATTCGCGGTGCTTCAGAGATTTATAACGACCCTAATTTGCGATCATAAATCATCGTCGCGTGTACAGCAAATGTTCGATACTCGTAAACCTCGCGTTCTCTTGTTATTATCGTTCGTCTCTGTTGTCGATGCCGAAATGAAAAAGTATCGAAAGTAGGAAATTAAGAGCTAGCGCATTATAATAATACTCGGAAATACGATCGCCTTTTGATAATAACACATCTGGCGTTTACCACGGTATCACAACGATATATGCGTGAGAATATTGATAGGCTCGCCATATAAATTTAATAACGATTCTCTTGTTGAAACAATTCTCACTACTCGTTGAATTCAAAGGAGCGAACATAATTAATCGTTCGCTCAAATTCCCAAAAGCATATCCAACACCACGGGCACAGTGTAACTTCCAATTATCGCCATCATTTTCCAAATGTTGAAATCAATTTCGTGCCAGCTTCTTAACGTATAAATTGCCACCTGTGTAAATCAAAACAATTGTAATTAATACAACGTATATCGTACATAGCTAATATAAAATAATTAGCATTGCTTTGATAAATCTTAAAAATGTTTGTGATGTTTCGATTAATAAAAAAGCTCCTAATTTTATTCCCCCAAACTATCATATTCCCTGAATAATTTGAATACAAGGCAGTGATGAAATGCTCTTTGGTTTTGTGTACGTGGTCACTTTTGTATCAGGTTACTCACTAGAGAATCTCATTGCACGAGGATCATCAAGCTTATTTTATGATTATTTTTGAAGCAGACAAAAGCAAACCAGTAGCACAAGGGGTTATTAGAAGAGTCGGTGCAACTCGGATAACCAGTAACTACGAGGCGTGGTGAGCCACCAATGACCTGCAAGTGTAACATGCGGCTGTAATTATAGATATATTATCTGATCATTATCATAATGCATTTTTTCATTATTACTATATAAGAGTAACAATCATACTTCACCACAGTCATTGTGGTGTAGAAGAATTTTGTCGTGTATGTAACGGGGCATCTCGTTTGAAAAATATGAACAATATACCAGATGTTCCAGGCGTGTGTCTAGCAAATTGCTGCGGTTATAGAGGCTTGTATATATCCACACCGAGTGAACTATGACCCCTAGTTCTATTTAGCACACGCCGAATTCTGGAGTACCAAATTCTGCGGAGAATGCAGTATGAGAGGGATTCATCTCTATGTGCATTTATACGAGGATGGCTTTGTTTATTGTTGCTCCTCGTACTCTCAATCTGCCACGATTTTCATTGGTGAGGATCAACTGTAACGCTTTCACTCGCTCTGGGAATTCATCTTGTGTGTTATAATAGTTCCATAGGACACTCCACGTTAGTTCGACATATTTTTCTACCACATATTCTTCTCCCAGTTATGTCGCATACTTTACAAATTTGTCGTAGAGTCGAGAATCGCCTTCTGTGAATTATTCAAGATTATTAGTAGGAAATCGTTAATTGGTAGAACATTGTTTCAATATTTTTAATTACATTGTTATTATTTAAATTGTCATTAGTCTTTACACTGTGAGAGCCCCGTTGCATGAATAAGTCAAGAAGTAATTTGGATGGCGAATGTTCGAGCCACGATATTTGTTCGTTTTTAATTAAAAGGCACATCGTTACACCGCAAGTGCATAATTGGAAAGGGTCATAACAACGTTGCGATTTCACGGTTTTGAGAGAGAAATTAAATTGGAGCTGATGACGAACGGTGGTAGAACGATAAAGATGAATCGAACCTTCATCGTGGCTGGGGTGAAAGTAATGTAATAATAAACGTACATGGTTTTACTGGATACTTGAAAAATATTGAATTTTTCATATTATTGTATAATAATTCAACTCTCTTGGATACTTGAAATTTATTCAAACGTCTTGTTACACTCTTGCACGACCCTCCCTTCCCTCTTGGCTTCTTCTCCCATCTTCAACTTAACGCAATTCTCCTCTTCGCATCCTTACCACGTTTCTCGTTTACGCTTCGCACCATTTTATCTCTCTGTACAACTATCTACATACATTTCACTCGAGACGACGGTCTTCCTCTTTCATCATCGGTGAACGTGTGAAAGAAGTAAAAAGAAGACACTCGTAATTCACGTATAGTGTCTTATCCGTATGCTCTTGACGCCCTCAGTGATCTATCAAATTAATGAATTTTCCTTTGCGACGTTTTTATAGAAAGAAATTCACCTGAGAATGTTTCCAAGAAAACATTAGAAATATTTACAATTTATTGCGAATGAATTTTCACATCTACGACAACCTTCGTGCAGCATGAGAAAAGAAGAGATTTCGGACCTCTCGGATTCACCAAGGAATGTTCAATCGCAATGCTTGTCCGCTTTAAATTCCGTATACGTGAAAAGTTACTTAGAATTTCGATGCGAACTCTATTTGCTGGGTAAACATGGCTGCGTGTGTGATAAACAGAGATTGCGAAAATAGAAATACTTGGTTCGACGTTTCATATGCGATTTCTCTTTCTTTATATATTCATAGATATTTTATAATGCAATGCTGGGAATATGATAAAGAATCAGCTCTATTCAATGATATGTAACAATTTTTTTTAAATCCTCGCAGGAGAAAGAAGAAAGATTATTGAGTTTTGAAAGAAAGCGTGCATGTGATATTTTGATCTTTCTAAATGCACCTTTATGTCTCTTATCTATGAATCCAAGGTAGTATGGAGACCCAAGTTTCAATGGGGTTTTAGTTTGTGCAAAAGTTGTGCAATGAAAACGTTTTAGGACTTACAATGGCGAGAGAGACATATGACATATTAGTCTCATATAGATATGTTTTTCCGGTATTACGGATTCATTATTATTGCAGCCATTAGTAGAAATGGTCATTATCGAAAGAGGACCTGGATATCCAATCAACGTACGAATTTAATCTGGATTAATTCAGGTTCATTCAGCGAACTCAAATATGAGTAGTCTATAGCCACGGTCTGTCCTTTTATTGTCGGTATTAAATCTTAAAACGCAGTTCTGAACATTTTATGAATAAAGTCCTGTCTCAATTGTCATATATTCTGACTGGAATAATACTAGGATTCAAATAATTCTCGATATTATCAAAGAAATACAATTTTTTTGAAAAATAGTTTTACTATAAATGTGTATGAGAATCAGTTAGTTACTTTTATTCTATTTACAATTTTTCTGTACTTTTCTACTTTGGTGTAATTTATTAATTGCTGTTATATTTTAGGCTCGGTGGAAAAACTGTAAATACATTAATTTCCTGCGTTGAAATCGATCCAATATCGAGGAAATGAAAATATAACTTTACCCAAGGCTACAGTAATAATTCAGGTAGAATGCATATATCTAGTCAAATTGCAAGTGGTAAGACCGAGAATAGGGCAGACGAGCGAGTATTCGCGTCAGACCGCGTCAAATTCTCCTCCATCTCGATAGTACGGAGGTTCGAAATTATTCGTGACGGCTCTGTCAGAGAGGATGGGCGAAAACCGAGACATATTCGACTCGATTCTATTTCTACCTGTTTCAAACTCGAATATCGAGAAATTTCGAACATTTACGAGCGTACATCCGTATCGCGTCAAAACCCCAGTGATATTTGTGAATTCTTCGACTAACGATAGACGGTGCTATGAGAAGGGGAGAGAACGAGAAGCGACGAAGTATAATTCGACTATGAAAACAATGAGAAAAAGTTATTGTTTCGAATTTCAGAATTCTCATAGTTTTGAAAGGAAGCTTCAATATTATTGAATCTATTTCTTAATATAATCATTCTCAGAGATGTAACGTATCTATGTGTATATTTATCACAATGAATATTGATTACTCTCTGCGGGGGAGAAACTGTTCAAGAGCTTGTTCAATTTCGTCAATCTTATTAACGCCTCGTTTACCAGTCTAATTTCGTCAATCTCATTTACGCCTCATTTACCAGTTTATATTAACTGATAATAGTACACAAACACGTGAGATTTTTTAATTTTCTCGTGTTTCCATCATATATTATCCCTAGCATGGCTCGATAAGCCATATAGCGAGATAAAAAGAATACTGCGAGGGTTTTTCCAATTTCATTTCCTTCTTTCTTCGTGGAACGACGTGGAGATTGCATTAAAAATTTTGCCAATATCCACAAGCATTCGCTATATCGTAGTTCGATTCGTCTGTGATGAGAAAACTGAAAAAAGCACTCTGAATATCTCCAATTATTTTTATACTTTTTTCATTATGTTCGAATTGTTAATAAAAGTGTAAAAACTTACGTGGCTTGAATTGTTTCTTGGATTGACCGTCTGTCGAGGATGAAGCACCAAATGCGATCAACGATTTGTTGGACTCGTCGAGAAGGCGAACACATTCGTTGATTTTCCCGTCCAATTGAGCTCTGAAATTGATGAATGGAAATGTTAAATCATTGTTTACTATCCATCTCGTTTTGCTGCTCGTTGAGGGTATATGAAAACAACGCTTCCTGAAGGGTCGTATCGCGTTACATTGGAATATTGAATTTTCATGTTGTGGTTTGTCAATCCGTTGAACTGCAATGGTCCTATGTAATAGATTATACGAGGGTTATTGATGCCCATTGGTATCAACATAGCCATACTCGTGGTATTCCCCACCTTGACCACAAGCTTTTCGTTTCTGTGAAACATCCAGTTGATCGTTGTTAGCCCAGTTTTTAATTTCATATTATTTTTCTCAACTCTGTTGAGACAAAATAAATGGGAAAAATGTCTCTGGACTAAATTTGATAAAACAGGATAAAAAATAAAATATTTGAACTAATCGTACACTGTTGTAAAGACAATAGTGTCTATTCGGTTAGAACCGAAGGATACGTCCTAGATTTTTCATAGTAGAAAGAAATTTCAATCGTGAATTCGAGTCCACTGCTTTGTTTTTCAAATGTTCTCACGAACGGAAATTTAAGCTTTAAACCTTGCCTCGTGCTGAGGTCGGATCGATATTTAGCCATTTTCTTAGGGTGAGTTTGCATACATCTATTATTCAGTTCTTTCCCAAAGGCGGCAATTATTATTCCCTTCCACAGAGCTTGGAACTACACGCAGCGAGATGCACATCGCGCTCTATCTCTATTTCTGAAAGCTTCGGATTTCTAAATCCCTTTTTGCTTTCCTTCCATTCGTTTCTCCCCGCTGATTATTATTCTCCAGAGGTCGTATCAACCCTGAAATTCGAGCGGAAATGCATCCATGAGAATTCCTTTCCTCGCTTTTACAGCGACGACTATACGAGTCGCGTTAAAGAAGAAACCTCGCAACCTTCGTGAAAATGGTGGGTTATAAAATCGAGACTGACTTTCTCGGCCCGAGGGTCTGCTCATATGAGATTGTTTATGTCCCGTCGGTCTTCCTGGAAATGCAAAAATGAGGGTGAGTTGCGCAGGAAATTGTACGGACAATCGCATATTCATAAAAGTATTTGTGTATCCTTGTGTGTGTAATTGCATATGGAATATTTTGTCCCAGCTCAATAAACCTTCGACTTGGAAAATCTCGATACACTTATATTCTAACTATGAATGAAAATTTAATTGAATTGTTGACATTTGTTAAATGCAATCATACAACGTTTCTAGTTTGTAAATTGCACTATTTTTTCTTCATTGTATTCTGCATGAATACTTTAAGCAGATGTAACACAGAATTGTTCATATATTTGTGTACGCGACAATGTCGCGCAGCTTGACAATGATTTACCTTAGAACAATACCTAGCGAGGAACAATAAAGCCATCGTATGTGAGAAAAGAAAATGACATACACCAGATGAGTTTATCTCTCTTTCTCTGGTTTCTAGTAACGTCAAGTCCCGGAACTTTTGCTCTTGTTTGAGTCTGTTTCGCTAGTGCTTTTATATACATATATATATATATATTGGATCTTGAAGCAAGCCCTGTAAATTACATACTGGGTTTTACGAGGTCGTAATGGTACAAGCCAAATCGAGTAGAAAAACTCGTCATTAAGTTTTTTGCACTCCTGAAGTGGATTTGGGACTTAACAGTAAGGCTTTTGGTTTCAAGTTAGCAAAAAAGTTAATTAAAATTGGATCCTTTGAGAAGAAAATGTAACTACAAATCTCTACAAATAAAAAGATTCCCTTGGCAAAAAGCACAGTCTTACCAGATACTAATATAATATGATGGTTAACAGGAGGGTGATCATCCAAAAAGATATAGACATTATAACTGAGAAAGAAAATGGGAAAGTAGTGGCTTAAAAACGAAGGAAAAGTTCATTTTCTTAATACGCCATTGCGAAAAAGTTTTTTCTTGCTACATGAGTACGCTCTACGATAGGGCTGAATTTTTAGTTCGACCATCATAGGCAGACTTCGAATCTCATTTCGCTCCTGGCTAGTCAATTAGCTCTTTCATCAAGAGTCAAGAAAAATATAACTGTACTTTGCTGGGTCGAACAAAACCGTCGATGGAAAAATTCGATGAATGTTTAACGAATCGACGATAACCTGAATTCAGGACACGTTTAGCTACCATAGATAGTTTTGGATTTGTGAAAAATTCCAAAATCGAGTTTTAGGTAAAATTGAGAAAAGTTATTGTATAGAAATTCATTTTCCATTGGACATTGGCACAAAGATGGAAAGCAAACGAGAAGAAGGTTTTAGAAATTTCTGCAAAATCGTGAAAGAGTCGAGGAGAGATAAGGCTTTGCAGGATGAAACGGAAAAGGAAATGGGAGCGTTTCAACTGCGATGATTAAACCCTGGGGATTTATGAGGGTTAGACCCTTGTACCACTACTAACATTGCATGTAGAGACATATATATATATATATATATATATATATATATATATATATATGTGGAGATGAGAGTGGGTCTACATCGCACGCTATAGCTCTTCGTATACGACCACCGAACGTAAGTCTTTCGTTACGTTCAATTCGAGTGGTTTAGGATTGCGAAAAGAAAGAGCGTGACCGATGAAGTTCAGCTCGTTAGGAATGTTTTTCAAACGTCTATACATGTACCTATTAAGTCGATTGCCAATCCGAACCATTTATTTACAGTCTTTGGTAAATTGCCGATCGATAATACGATTTATTCGTGTAAATTATAACACCACGACAAATATTGAATATTAAAAAGAGCAATATCAATTACGATTTTAATTATCCGTGGTAAGAAACTCTGACGATTCTGTTGTCATAGATAATCAAAGCTCCTTGATATTTATTCTTCTGTGTACAAAGCAAGAGGGTGTAAAAATTCTCGGAAGAGTTAAGTGGTCTGGCGATTTTAAGTGGATGATTAAACTTTTGCCAAACCAGTTATTGCCACTCTCCTCCTCTCATTCAAAGAACCCGTTCGACCTTCTATGCAGTCAGGTTTGAAGAGTTCGCATTAGCTTTTCGATCGACGTGACGAATTCACACTCTGGCAACGACTTGAACATTGTATCCTATACCGTCCAATTAGATCCCAACTCTCAAAGTGCTCCGATGCTTCCATCATTGACGATCTGTTGATTACGAACAGTATGATTAGTAGTTGTATGAAAAATGGGAGTGATAATTAGTCTTCTCGACTTAAGTACTTATTGGATCAACTCGATTCTCTCATTTCCATTTATGTCTTACCGCATCTTGCAAAATATTTATCACTTATTTTCCTGAAGAAAGAAGGACACCCAATTCTTATCTTCGTTAGATATTTACACGGCTCCTAAAAAAAGTAGAAAATAACAAATGTTGTAACATAAACACCCTAATACCCACACCAACCCCTAGCTGGTATCTCATGTTCGTGTTGCAGAACATTAGACTTCAGGTACTCTTGCTTCTTTGGCTGATCGATCGATATCTCTTTATTCACTACTTCTTGACGTTCGTGACCGAACTACAAGAATACTCGTTAACCTGGCAACGGCAATTTTGTTTCTTTTCTTTTTTCTGTCGATCCGGACTGATAAGACGTTGCAATGGGGCAGAGAACGTGGAAGGGTTGCGTACCGAGACTGGGGAAGACGGGCGAGATAAACTCGTGGAAGAAACGAGAGGGTGAAAGGGTGGAATGGTCGTGGAAAAGAAAGAGCGGAGTCGAAAGTGCTGCGGCAGCAAGGGTAAGGAAAAACTTCAAAAAGAGAGAAAAAATGGAAATATGGTTATACATATATATGTATACAGATATAATCGGAGAGCGTAACACGTTCTTCTATCGACAGTGCCAGCCGTCTCAAAACTTGCGCAAACTTTTATTTTTTTTTCCGTCCAGGCGAAAAAGGGATTTATTTCTCTAGCAGGGCTCGAACATAGTCCCTAAATAGGTGATAATTTTAACTGGAGAATACCGCTGGTAGAAAATGACGGAAAAAGCCTTGTTGTATTGTGAAAGAGGGAAATGAAAGATAAGTGTTTTTCTTAAGAACGAAAACCTTCTGGTTGTTCTTTCCCCTCGTTTTTTCTCACGATCGTACATCATGGAAATGCGATATAATTCATGTCACGTTTCGAAAATTGTAACCCGCTGGCCCAAACTTTCGAGAAAAATACTACAAATAATTACCCACTCTCTCAACACATTCCAACCTAAGAAACGAACCCTTATTGGCTTTGTCCCAACGCAAAAATGTTACGACAAAAACCAGGAAGGGATGAAAAAGATATATACAATAAAATAAGAAGCCTTGAAAAGTAAAGAGTGCTTTCTGGGAATTGCACTCAGGGGAAAGCGAACCGAGAAAACCAAGAGACGGATAAAATATAGCTGTTTAACGTTCAGGTCGAATCCAAAGCCAATTCCATTCAGGTGTTCTATAAAAACTTTGACAAATTGTTTAATTTGGCGTTTCACAAGTTTTGGGGGAAAAGGTGTATGTACGGTTCTATGAACAAGGGATAATCTCTCGCCTTTGTGAAAATTTAGGAAAAAGATTATTGATTGATTGATTGAATTTATTATGCCTTAGCACGCTGTGAGGCAAATACATTGGGTAGTGCAATGAAAACAAAAATGTAACATAATATAATACAAAATAATACAATTCTTACAATAATAAATAATAATAACTGTAAATAATATGTTTCAGGCAGATTGAGAGAATAATAATAATAATAAGTTTAAATAAATAATGTGTTTGAGGCAGAATGAGCGAACAATACGATATAGAACCAGTAATGAATGCCATTCAGGATCAATTTTTACTTATGTAATTATTCCCTTATGTGTTTATTTATTTATTTATTCCGCTACTTATAGTTACCATCAATATGATAATATAATAGTAGATATGACACTATGTGAAAGACTATGTGACAATTTAGGAAAAAAAGTTGTGAAAATTTGGAAAAAAAAATTGTGAAAATTTAGGAAAGAAAATGTGAAAATTTAGGGAAAAGAATGTACAATAAAAACCAAAATTCTGTCTTTGTTATTAGAAAAAAAAACTACTTTCACGTTTGTAAAATTAACAATCTATAGAATTTGATCAAATCACAATTCGATTAGCTTTGAACGCACAATGCGTCTTTTGAGACAATTGATTTTTATCGAAAACATCTTGAGCTTTATTTGTGAGTTTATGACGGAGCAAAAGACTGAGAGGGAAGGTCCTATACGATTTCATTAGCTGGAATATCGTGCTCCAATGCCATTTTCGTTTACGGTAATGGTACCATTCGGTATGTACGTATAAAAAGGGAGAGACAAAACGGAGATGTAAAGATGAAATTCGATCGACCGAGCAAGCCCGGCGTGTGCTGCAACTTTCTCGTACACTACTATTTTACCACTCTCGGTATCTACATAATACACAACCCGTATCAAAATACTTGAAAGAAAAGCATCGTTGCTGCAAAATTTTTCTACTAAAAGTTTCCTTGGTTAAGTGTCAATATCGGTAAAAATTCAGAAAGTCGACCATTTCCTTGATAGAAAATTATATCGTTTACTCGAATCGTTATTTTTGTACGAGCGGGGTAACCGTATTTGTTCAAGTCTTTGAAAGAAAAACGAGAAGTGGGTAAACGAGTTGGGAATTCGAGACGAACGTGAACTCGATGGAACATCAATTTTTGAAAGATATTTTCGTCATTTGGATCTCATACACATTCGATAGACTCATTGTCAGTCTCGTATCGGAAATTCTCGTGCAAGAAAATTTCTACTGTACTATTTCAGAGTTCGAGGAACCATAACTTCATCACGATATTGCCAAGAGAACGCTTTTGGTGTGTGGAATGAAAAAGAAAGAATATCAAAAAAATCGAAACTGACGAGCGTGCGCTGAAAGAGCTCACGGCGTTTTAACGCCCCCCGGTATTTCTACATATAAAACCTTTGATCTCGTCCTGGATCGTGCATGGCACGCGAGGCCTTTGAAAGAAATTATACAAGGCCCTCCGTATCACGGTCTACGTGGACAATTCATTCTGGCACGATGGTTCAGATATTCGGATTTAAAAGGTGCCATGAAAAATCTACCATGAATGGGAAAAAATTGAAGGTAGAAATTTCAAAAGACCAACTCGGATTTTAAGCTCACACTTCTTTGATCTCGTGGCGACAGACAGGTTTATACGGTTGTAGAATACAAATCTTGAATGTAAATGACATCTTCGCATATTTGCTAGATTGATTAAGTTTATTTTGGGCAGCCAATTAAAAATGGCATTTGTCTCGTAGAGAAACCTTTGCTTCGATAATTCAATCCGGCACGGAATGCTGGTGCATACGGAGAACTGAAATGCTGTTCAAAGAGAATCGCGATAAGAGTGGAAAGTTGAGAGAATTCTTTAATGCTGTTGTGTCCTAATGCTCGTACGTAGACGAATAGCAACGTCTGGTCTATCCAATTGGACAACGAATTCACCCGGAAATGGCTAGGAAATACTATTAGAACTTCTGTGAGTAAATTGCTGATTATTGAGATAAGAATTTGTCAACTACTATTTACCAAACTGGTTTTTCAAACTCCTGGGTAAACAGCTGCAGAACTGTAACACTGGCTAAGCTGGGTCATTAACCTCTATATTCTTCCTGCTTATGCTTTAACCTTGGAGAACTTTGGTGTTCGCTTTTTTTTAGGTATATCGGACCTTTACTGCGATGAGAGAAGCTGCTTCACTCTCGTGCTATGTTCCACTACGTGCGGTTTTGTGTTTCAACCTCTCCTCTCCAAGCATTCACTTCCATGTGGTAAATTTTCGTGTTATGTGAAAACTGGCCGAAATTCTCTCACGCCTGTGAAGGTACCATAGTAAGTACGTTTGTGAAACTCAGACGAGGAACGAGAGATGAGTGCTTGTGGACGAGGACTGTCGTATAATCGAGTCTGTCTTCGCGGTGCCACATTGCTAGCGGGTGTGCACTCTATATCTGGTGTAATATTATCCCGACTAGATATTATATAGACTCAAGCTTTCCGTCGTGTCAGGTTAATCGTCTTCTCCTTCGGAAAACAACGATCCAGATGAACGTTTGTGTACATGGCAATGTCTCAAAGAATAACATTACATGTGGAGCACACTGCAAGTATTGTACTCACATATATTGTGTTTTGTAAATGATGCAATGTTATCGGATATGCTGGAAAATTGCTTGTTAATTTAAGAAGGGTGTCAATCGTTGATGAATCGGATGGATTGATCGTACTACAACATTCTTCTTCTACAGCGTAATTCAAATGCCTGCACATGTCTATGTAGAGTTGTTCCAAACAAATTGCACACAGGGGTTACCTTGCTGTTTGAGGCAAGTCCTCCTCGGAAGCAAGTCTGAGATCCTCCAGGGCATAATCATAGTCCCTGAGCGCCATCAGGGTGTCTGCACGAGCGAGCAATACCAGAGGCAAACTAAATCCTTGATCCACTGTTGGAGCATTACCTGAAAAACAAATTTCGACCAGCTGAGTCGGCAGAAAGAAAATAAACAAGGAGTAAGAAATTGGAAGGGTTTAAGGAAAGCAACTGTAAATGAATTACTGCAAAAATTGTAATCGCTTGTTAATTTAGATATAAATTAGATGCATAATTTAGATATAATAATTAATAAGTTGATATTTACATAATAAACTGAATATTTAGTTTACACACATTTAACATTTTAAGTAACAAAGAATGTGCAGCAATTAATGTGTAAAATGAGGTATCACTTATAAGTACCTGTTGCAGGAGCTCGGAGTACAGCTTGGCTGAACAAAAGCAGAGCCCTCTCGTGGTCTCCCTTTGATGCGATTTCGAGACCTTCCAGTCTTTTACTTCTGGAGATGGGTGCATCCTTGTTTCTGTATAGATGCTTGATTCTACTTAGAGTTTCTGATACAGTGTTCTTGACTCGAGGATCAGTCAGAACCGCTTTGACACGTTCTACATCGCTGTTTAATCTGCCGAATATTTTTGTGATCCAAGCATCGCCAGCTTCATTTATCACAGACTCGCTAAAATCTCGGAAAAACCCTTTGGTACCAGAGCGAAGAGTTTCAGACGAGCAGAGAGTTCTGTAGAAGCCTTCGTTCTCATCCTCCATAGCTGCCTGTGAAATTTTTTAAATGTGATATATTTCAGTGTACCGAACGTCACTTTATTGGGCTCAGATGGCTTTTAGAAAGTTCATTTAATGAATCACCTTTTATCCACTGTGCACAGAGTACAATACCTTATTCACACACACTGTATAGTTGTAGAGCATTCACCTTTGAGGTATATTATAGGTTTTTTAGCTTTTGTGTAAGTAATTGGCTCTGATATATTAATGTAGGTACATATAATAGAAGCAGATGAAGCTCAAGCAAAAAAATATTATAATATGAACTGTAGCACGATAGCACTGGTTAGAACCCGCGACTAGCGAATACTGTGCGATACATACGGATCCATCTGCGACTAACTGTGCTCCTGGCTATAATTTTAGACAACGTATTTTCTGCTCTTCGATGCACCATCCCGTCCAACGTTCTTCAAACCACATATATGCTGTGGGTATTTTCGTCTTCGTGTGGGATATACAAGCTTTCACTGTTGAGTTCTCGAGACTAACTACGAACCCAAGGGAACGACGAGCCGATTCCAGGAGCTTTCATGCGGTAAATCAGTACTGATTTGAAGTATACGGCTATTACTGCGTGTTCGTCATTATGGTCTTTTACCGAAGTCTCTCGGTACCTACTTCTCTTTTTTAATCTCCAACGCACATTGACGTAGTGGAGTGAGTTCTTCTCTACTTGCATCAACTCTTTTCATTTACCGAATGAAGAATCCTCGTGCCACGAACCGCTTTAGAGGAAACGAAATGCGAATTATATTAAATCGTTTCATTGACAGACTAATTTGTCATATAATGACGAAACAAATATTTCTATTAACGATTATTTAGTGCAAAATCGATGAGTAAACAATGGTCCAAGTTATCGGATGACCGACAAAGTTTATAAAGTTTTTTTCCATAACGGTCTGTAGAGGGTACAATCGGGTAACTGCACAGTGTCGCTCACCCAGCTGGTGAAAATCTTAAAGTTCCTATATGAATGTAAAAACTTCTAGGAACCTTAGCTCGGTTCCACGCGTTAGTTGATAAAACAGCCGCATCTAGCGCGAGGACACCGTAGTGCAGATGCGAAGTTGTGAAACAGTTGGTGGTCCAGAGTCTTTACGTATGATTTACGGCGCGCATCATCTTTGTTGCTCTTTAGACCTTTCATTCTCTTCTTGTTTCTTACCGATGTGTAAGAACCTATGCATAAATGAATAATGCCTAAGTTTAGCACTTTGGGCATGTACATTCTCGATATTCTTGATCCTTCGTCGAGTCATTTTGATGTACCCTCAATTTCGTTGCTAATGAGGCGTTTATATATGTATCGTTACTTTCATCTCCCTTGCGGAGTTTGAGAATTTCATATGTACGGTAATACTCATAATATATGACATTATCAAATTCTCGTATATAATCTCGTTATATACTGTACCTGTGTTGATGCGGTTCTTACATCCTCTAGAAGGGCTTTCCGCTACGCAGAAGAGATGCGCAGTAACTGCTCATTTCCAACCTTACCCGAGGGCACTGACAGGTCGCCATTTTGTTTCCTGCTCGCGACGAGTGTGAATGTTCTTAGATCGATCTCCTAATAAAAATTCCATAAATTGAAGTACGTAAACGCCGGCGTGCGACGATTAAGGGGAAAAGCCTAAAAGCAGAAAGGTCAGGTGCGTCGTGAGTAATTGAATATCGATATTTCATGTCGGATTGTTAAATTATTCGTCTTAAATTCCGAACGTCTTTCACGAAACTCGAAACAATCGTGTTGTGTACTTTCGTTTACGTTCCTACAGTCCAATTGTATTCTAACGTATACAAACTTTGCCAAGGCACAACGAATATTTGCTCTTTCCACTAAATAAAAGTACATACGTGTCGACTCACAATCAGTGAAGCTTGAGTGAAACATTCAACGAGAGGGACGCTTCACATCGACGACAATTCTGTCAACACTCCACGACCTTTACAAGTTTTCCACCATCTTTACAAGTTCAACGCACAATATACGTCACCCCTCTTACATCGTTTTTCAGTCAACCATCTTGGAGAGGCACGAAAACGTCGAAAACAGTGAGTCAGATCATTATCATGTTCTCATTCAGACTATCACCGTATAAAATTCTTTTTCTTTTCAGCACACTAAAGAAATAATTCGTGTTGTAATCAATATGAATTCTTTTGTGAACGATTTAATTAATCTACAGGTATGTACAGGTACTTCTATTGTTATTTAACTAAACATATTTATCGACTTTTTGAATCAAATAATTTACGTTTCGAAACAATTAAAAACGTTTTCTCTACTTATAGGTACGTGGATTTGAAGGAATTCTCATATATAAAAAGTTTCTGTCTTTATCACGAATTCTACAACCCACCGTATTTATCTGTTTTTTCCATACGTTTGAAACAGTTTGCGGCTTGTTACGCGTGGATGAAACGGAAAGGAAAAAATTGAAGGCTCCCGCTCCGAGTTTCGTGTATGTTCGTTTGTGTTTTTTCGACATAGGATAGTTTTTTTTTCGCAAGTGCAGTAAATTTGCCTCGTCCACTCGACTGTCCAGAATTTCCGAGCGCGAAATTACCGTTGGTTTTTCCCGGTCCGCCATTATTTCTCGTTCGTCTCTATGCCCGAAACTTTGCTAGTTTAAAAGTTATTTTTAAACTCGAATAAGCGATCGACTCGGTCACTCGTTATATTTAGTGACAAAATGTTGCAGTTAAATTTTTTTCGCTTTTAATAACATTTTAATGGGAGCTTAGCATTGTCTTTGAAAAAAAGGTGAATCATACGATCAACGTCGCATTTTGACTTTGAATGTACTTTGTTATGCTTACAGGTAGAAATAATTCTATGAAAATGGAATATCGTGCAAATCCGAGAACAGGAAAACGTTGTTCAGTCGAGTAGCAGCGACGAGGTGAAAGGGGAAAAGGAACTTAGGAAATCGAGTTGTGGCGAGGAGGAAACATGGACCGACGTCGACGATGTTTTCAATGTGAACAAAAGGATCGAGGAGGGACACAGCAGTAAAAAAAAAGCAAGATGCTAACGTTGGCACTCGGAGTTCACGGAGCGTAGAACATGTGAGGAAAGTGGGTGGGAGTTATAAAGAGAGGGCGCGGACGGGGTGAAAATGAGAGAGACCAGAAGTGTAGGAGAAATGCGGAGCGAGAACGAAAGATAGAGAGACGCGAAGGGAGAGCGAGAGAGATAGAGGGAAATGTTCTCAAGCTCCAGAGCAATTTCACGCCGAGGTGGGAGTCGCAAAAGCGTCGGCGTAAAATTATTTCCCTCTGTGGATGAAGAGGAGCGAGCGGAGATGACGATGAGATTCGTATTGAATATCCTCATATATCGAATCGATTACCATCGAGCACTTTTCTGTAAAGTAGAAGTGAGACGCCATTCTTTTGCGAAAATTCTTCTTTCGATCCATCTCATTATCCCAAGTGGTGAAATAGATTCCACGACAGCGTCCTGATGTATTTTTCACGAAAAAACTAAAGGACTAGAGGGTTAAAGATAAATTTAATAAGAAGCACGAACAATTTCACGAGAATTCTCTCTTTGAGAAAAATGTATTATTTTCTTTCAATTTTACTGCAGAGATTCTGACTCGTCATTGCTTTAAGTTCATATAAATTTAATGTAAAATAATAAATGTTTTGAAATAATTTAAAATCTTGACGGGAGAGGTCTGCCAATCTGGCCAGATCCTTTTTTGAGAATTTTCATTCAACTCTCCGAGATAATAATAATTCCTGTATAATTTTCATATTGATAATCTTAAGGCTCGGGCATGGTCCTGTATGATATTGCTAACCTTCGTTGATAAGATGCTAGGACGCGACAATGTTCTCTAACTTTACATATATATTATAGACAACGTTATAGCTCATCGATTATAAGCTCTTACCATGAGGAACGGTTCGGTTGCTTCACGAATCTACAATATAATCTTCGGTTTATAGGTTTTTGTATACATCAGACTTAGAATTTTGTCTCAAGAAAGATATTCAAGATATCATTATCGTTATTATTATTGATAAAAACAAATTTCATTTAATTTCATAAAATTATTCGCATTAAAACGACAAGCTCGTTACATCTTTGTGTCGATAAATTACAATTCTTAGATATTTATTTCTAAATAGATAAACAGCGTCTTACCAGCCACTTATATTATTCTTTTATTATTAGGTAGTTTTTATTGCACAACTTTTACATAAGTTTTTTACAATTTCTTACATCTAATTACGCCTTCTCTCTACTTTCTTTTTTTGCATATCAGCCACTTATATTTTATTTTCTATTTGAATTATATAAATTATAAAACGAAGAAAGAAAATTCTGTTTTAAATTCGATTAATTTGCTGAATATGTTTATGTCTACTGTCGATAATCACTAATGTACGTTAGACCTCGTGTGAGTAAACGTGCGGCGTTGTATCTGTTGATACGTATTCGGATTATTCACTTGCGTTAATTATCGAGTGCTCAAGATCGGAGATGCAGGGTCTTCTTGTAGAGTATCCGCGTGCCGGAAAACACACACAATATACCGAGAGGAAGGCAACGTGAGATTATCGCTCGCGTCTTTCCAGCACTCTGCGGATTAAATCGAGACAGAAGTTTCGTAACGTCTTATCGTCAATTCCGTGCGAGAACTACGTCATTACGGGTCAATCAATAATCAGACCCGTGGCAAGACATGTACAATTTTATCGACGATAAAATTGTCAAAAAGAAAAAATGTAAAAAATCGACAAAATCGTCAAGAACAAACAAAAAAAGCATTTCACGATTTCTCGTCCATTGATAATTAACCGAGTCACATCGATAAGTCGATCAAAGGTCTAGCTTCCTCAATTTTCCACTTTACGTCATAATTAAACATTCAATAAAATTTGATTAGCTCGAATTTTCATCGACAGAAAAAAAAATTGAATTTATTTTTGTTCAATCTTGACGATTTAACATGATTTTCAAACGAATGAAGAAATGTCGAAGATCTTAGTCTGAGTAATTAGCCGCGCATCAAGCGACATTAATTTTTAATTCGAGGAAAAAGAAAAAATGTAAAAAATCAACAAAATCGTCAAGAACAAACAAAAAAAGCATTTCACGATTTCTCGTCCATTGATAATTAACCGAGTCACATCGATAAGTCGATCAAAGGTCTAGCTACTTCAATTTTCCACTTTACGTCATAATTAAACATTCAACAAAATTTGATTAGCTTGAATTTTCATCGACAGAAAAAAAACATTGAATTTATTTTTGTTCAATCTTGACGATTTAACACGGTTTTCAAACGAATGAAGAAATGTCGAAGATCTTAGTCTGAGTAATTAGCCGCGTGCTTGCAGGTAGAGGCAATTACGTAAAGTGCGTTAAATTTATATCCGGGAATATAGTTAAGCGAGGAGAAATTCTCTCGATTATCAAATCAGTCTTTTTGTTCTTCTCATTCTTCCTCCTGCATCTCCTTCTCTCAATTCTTGTATAAACGATCGATCCGCTTGTAAGGGCATGCTCTTAGGCGCGAAGATAAGATGGAAATTCCGGAAATAGCGTTCGTACTAGGAAAACGACAGTAAGTGATCTGTCGCGTGGTCGGTGGCGCGTTAGTCGTTGCGATTCGACACCGGGAAAGCCCGCGCTCTCCGAAAGGCGCCGGCGCCGGCGTCCTGACCAGGCGCGATCGTTTCTCTCCCGCGTCCTCTGCCAACTCTCCTCGCTTTTCCAGTCAGTGTTGCGTTCTCGTACTATTCGCCTCGTGTTCGTCAGTGTGTTCCCTGTTATCAAAAATTTTCACTCGAATCTTCGCTTTCTCCTTTCGGAAATATCGACTTATATCTTCGTTCTTATTTATCGAATCGTTCGATTTATTAAAATGTAACGAAAATTTGAGGAATTAAAATTTTTAATGTAAATTGTTCATTCGACGATTCGATTTTTGTCATTCTTGAGAATCAAACAATGTAAAGTTGATGATTTTTTGTTTGTAACATTTGTTCATGAAAAAATCGATTAAAATGAGATTAAACATTTTCTGTTTTGATCCAACGAACTAGTCGAAGCTGACGATTTTTTTAATTGTTTGTTTTTATAAAATTGTTAATTCATTGGTCGATTTTTGAACCGCGATAAAATTCAGAATTTCGATTAATTAACGACTAACGGATATTATGTGTTAGTAGCGTTATAAAAAAAGTATCTTTGCCAACGTGATTATTCTGCGCCAGTCATAAATCTCAGGATTATGGTGAAATATTGTGACACCTGAGAACGACAAAAAAAAAAAAAAGAAAAATCTACGAACATTGAAGAAAAAAAAAAGAATGTGACGACGTTTTTGTTGTTTATTTTTTTATTCTTGCGACGTCTTTCTCGTATTTTCGTTGTTTTCGTTCCTCGTTTCTGTAACGTCGAGGTAATTTTTTTCCCCGTTTTTCGTCAAGCGTAAATAATTTTTTCTTTGCCAATTTTCTATTTATTTTTTTTTTTTTCGTTTAACCGTTGATCGTCACATTCTCTCGCATTGTCCGTGCCAAAGATTTATAACGTCCGCCTGGGACGTTATAACGATCTCGTTATTTCTTGTGCTTCGAGTGTTGACAAACAAAAGTCACGCGTTCAAAATCGCTCATCGACTTCTTGCGGTTTCGAGAACAACGAGGATTTGGGAGTTTTTGCTGGGATATTTCGGACTCTTCAGGTTGGTCGACGATAAGAGAATTATAAGAATTATTCGATATTAGAGAAATAATTATAAATAGTTGATTGTTTGGGAGATTCGAAATGAAATTAGGAAATCCTTCGTCGAATCTTTGCAAGCTTTTATTTTGTTTATTTCTTTTGAACATTCGTGAAATGCGAGCGAAATTTCTCCCTTTCGGAATTTCCGTCCGAGCACCTTGAAAATTCTATCGCAATTTAGTTCCAAGAGCTTATCTCTGCGAGGTCGAAGTTTACTGCGAGCCAAAACTTTTTCTTTCTTCGTTACAATGGATTTCGTTTCTGCTTTTTTCTCTCTTCATTTCCAACTGTTTTATCTGTTTTTTTTATTCTTCCTAATTATGGAACTGGCAAAAGTTCAAGCTTTCCATAGTCTTGATGAGTACATATTTGTTTAAGCAAATAGTCGCGCCAAGTTCAACCGCGGTTTCTCGACGATTAATTCAATTTGCGACACGAGATGCGACTCTGCCGAAAACTTTGCGTGGCAAAATAAAAGAATCAACGATAAAAAAACATCTTCCAATTTTCTCTACCGATTAAAATTCCTTTTGTCGCAGTCGACAGTGGATAAAAGTAAAAAAACTAGGGAGTAAAATCCGTCGCAGAAAGAGGATTGAATATCAAGGAATATTGTTAGAAATTTTTTTTTTTTTAGAATTAAAAATTTAATTGTAAACAATATATAATTTCTCAGATATTTATCTGTAAATAATTAACGACGTATTAACACCGGCTTATAATTT
>JAPYZT010000469.1:0-46954 GCA_030522965.1 Tryphoninae sp. A BG-2022a
CTCCATTAATAAACTCCGAACTGAGTGGAAATTTGGCAAAGGCATAGTTTAACTATTGAACTGTCTACCGTATAGAATTCCAAATTTTCTCATAAAACGCAATTTGCTTCTAAACAACCTTAAGACAGTAATTGTTATTTATAAGATTGTAATTTTTGTGTCGCAATTTGATAGTAGTTTATTCCTTTAATCGGCGACCAAGTTTTTGTTTGTAGCGTTTGATATAATGTGACATTAGATATTTGCAAGAGATATTTAAATTTGAAGAAGTTTGCTTTTAAATTGAATTATGTAATGCTGGGAACAAAATTCAGAATGGTAATTTAGCAAAAAGTCATTTGAGAATTTCCTAAATTTTCATAAATTACTTTTCATAAAAATATATTTCATAAAATGTACCAAAGCAGTTGGTATATTTTATGTAAAGTATATTTCATAAAATGTATTTCATAAAAATATATTTTATAAAATGTATCAATGCAGTTGGTATATTTTATAGAAAGTATATTTCATAAAATATATTTCATAAAAATATATTTCATAAAATATATTTCATAAAAGTATATTTCATAAAATTCGCTGAAATATTTTCAATTAATATCCAACTAATTTTTATGAAAATCTATCTGATCGCTTTGTTTTTCAATATTTCAGAACGCTCTAGAACTGACCGCACCAGCCAGCGACGTACTTTTAAAAAATCGTCTGAAATCTTGGTTTCAATTGTCCGGTCATCCGGACGGTTTTGCACCAGCCGGCCCAGGAACGGTGTGGAAGCGTCGAACCGGAGGTGTGGAAAATACCGAGAGAATTGTCTACGAGGAGTTATCCAAAGATGCTGAGACGCGTGATTGCGTACCAAGATATTATCGAGAGGTCGAGTACAAGGGTGATACCTTCATCGAGCTACAAGATCTACTCTTTGGTTTCAACGATCCACACGTAATGGATATAAAATTAGGAACAAGAACTTTTCTCGAGTCCGAAGTTTCAAAGACTACGGAAAGAACGGATCTCTATATGAAAATGATTGCCGTCGATCCTAATTCACCTACCCCGTATGAGAATGAAAAAAAAGCTGTTACCAAATTGCGATATATGCAATTTCGCGAGCAGCAAAGCTCCACTTGTAGTCATGGATTTCGCATCGAAGCCATGAAACTTCCAGGAGCCCCGCCAATAACTGATCTCAAGACTGTCAAGTCGCATGAGCAAGTTCATCGTACCATGAAATTGTTTCTGGGCGATAGAACGAAGACTCGAAAGAAACTCCTTGAACGTCTCCGCGATATCAGAAGCAGATTGGAAAATTCAACGTACTTCCAAACTCACGAGGTAAACGACTTTCCTTTAAATCCTGGTTCTTGTTTTATCGCAGAGGAACACTAAAAACAATAATATAGTTATGCCACATTTTGTCGAGATATGATAGATTTGATATTGTGAAGATTGATAAGCAGACCTAGAATTGTATAATATACAATTACTGTACTTGTGACCAGAATCTATATCGTATTACAAAAGATGAAGTTTTTTTTAAATTAGCTGATTCATAAAACAATCTTGTTCTTTTACTTTTATCTCATATCATAGTTTCATCAGTCGTATAATTACAAAATTAGAAAGAATACTTAATTAAAATTGTTAATAAATGTTTAAATACTCATTCCTTGATCTTCTTTTTGCAGGTAATCGGCAGCAGTATTTTCATGATTTACGACAACGAGAAGGTTGGTGTATGGCTGATTGATTTTGCAAAGACTTATCGTGTACCAGATGGTCAAATACTGAGTCACAGAGCGCCATGGAAAGAGGGAAATCATGAAGAGGGATTTTTACTCGGATTGGATAATCTCATATTGGTCATCGAGCAAGTCGATAGTTCATAAATTAATGTGCGGGTGAAACTTAGGTTTTTCCCATTGCGTATGGCAACCAGAGCCCCCTGTGTTTATGTAATATTTTTTATTTATACATTCGTTCTTCATTAATTATATAGGAGCTAGCTGTTTGACCAAGCCAGGTCAGACTCAAAGAGAAAAAAAAACATGTTCTTTGCAAGTTGGATAGAAAAAAGTAATCGAGAGAACAAAGGCAAAGAACATTTCCATCTCTCATTGAACTTTTTTCTTTACCATTGTCCGACAAAACTGTACTTTCCTCATTGTATCTCGATGCTATACTCTTAAAAAAAGAAAAACAATACAAAAGAAAAATGTACAAAACTAGTTCCCATCAGTAGTGACTGCAAAGGTTTTTAAGTATTACAAATACTAGTTATACTAAATATATATATATATACACTACTTTAATATTTCAAGATTCAATACTCGTCAATCCGTAATTATATAATTTCACAAAATATACGCAAAATTATTCATTAACGAGTGTTTACATGACTGTTAACACGAAAATGGCGTCCTCGGTGCACGAACACTTTCCTTCATTAAAATTTTTTACTCAACAATAGTTTTACACCATTGACGTTTTTGCATTATTATAAGTAACGTTTAAACACGTTCGCCCATAAAACACGATGACGGGAAGAAAAGATAATGTTAAAAACATCTCCTGACGCACACCGTGAAATAAAACACAACTCAATGAGTTGAGCATATAAAAGAAAAACGTGTTTACGTTCACGGATTTAGATTTGAATAGTTATTTTATTGCACTTGCGTATTCGAGTTCGTACACTTCTCAATCACAAATCTAATTCGTTATTTGTTCTCCGCGCCATTTTCTTGCATTTTCTATTACCGTACAACCTACGCCACCCAGGCATGCCAGATGTAAACAAACGCAAGCGCTCATGCTCCATAAAGTCAGCCGACCAACGGTACTTTTTTTCATATTTTTGGTTTTGAAATTATTTGATAGTTGTTTGATACCTTTGGGTACGTTAATAAAATCGTTTGATCGTTTATAATTCTTTTATGTAATGGAATTTAAAATTGCGCGTAAAGTTAGCCGAGACTTTTTTAATTTTTAATTTTTTATAATCCTGTAATCTGTAAAAAACAAATTTACAGTGTATCCTGAAGTTTGCTGACAATTAATCTCGGACAGAACCGTGAGTATGTGTTAGCTTAAATGTAAGGCCGCGCTACGGTTAACCGCGAGCTGTTTTTTCCCAAAGCGATTTTGTGATTCAAAGAAATCAATACAAGCTACCGCGCTGACGATTTTTTTGTAGTGAGTGTATTGTAAGTGGTTTTGCGGTTACTAGCTACAACTGCTGCGGTAAAAAATCGTAATGCAGCCACACTAGTCTTACTCACAATCGTAACTTACACATGGGCGTGGATTTGCAAAGTTACATACTCACATACCCACGCAGTCACGTGATTGATATCGTACCTTCGTCGGATGGGGTTTCCGATGCCAAAAGTTTTCCTTCAAGTCAAGTATACGAAAGTATCGATTACATTTTCAGTTGCTCAGCAATTCTTGGTAGTGTTGTATTTAACTAAATATAATTAACAGTTTTTGTTTATGAATTGGAAAATTCATTCCTATGTGTAACATCTTGTCATATCGCATTTATGCGTAATTATGCGTCTAGGAAGTGGCGTAGAGCCATACAGAGCATAAATACATAGGTGAACAGCGATTACTAAGATCTGCCATATGTACTAAGCAGCGAACACTGTGTTTAGTTCGCTACAAAAAGTATCATGTGGCATAGAGGGCATAGATGTACTTATATCTCAACGAACCAATCACCGTTATTTTTCTCCCGCCATGACGAGAGACGCCCAGCCGCCGTTTTGCCGTTACAAATTTTTGAACGCTTTATTGAAATTGTTTATTGTTTAACAATACTTTCGAAAGTCTATTAACTTTCACGCTATCAGTAAATTCATCGTCAAAGAGTAAGTAACAAATCATTACACGTTTTAAGCACAGCTTTGCATGGTCCATCTGTCGGCGAATATTTAAAATGTTGTGTTGTATTCTGTTTGTGATTCGTATATGAGCAGCATTACCTCGGCGGGAATAGTAATTAAACCGCTTCGACCCAGTAATTTATCGCATTTATCAATGATTCGCACTGTTGGAAGACGTGTTTACGGTATGCCGTGGCTTTGCATTCGCTATTAAATTTTACTTTTCCCACACGGTCCACGAAAACCTTCTCATTGATAATCCCATAACTCTTTTAACCTAAAAAGACAACGTTATGATTATCTGAATTTTATGAATTTCATAGCATGGCTGGTAGAAATCAGAAAAACGGCCATCCGTCCGATGACGAGATGGAAGGCATCGATGATGCTGGTATTGACTCTGATGAGGAGGGTGGACTACGCATCAACAATGAAATTTACATTCCCCCGCCTCCCTACAAACATAACGAGATGGATGTTCATGGACCCAGGCTCATGATCGACAAAATAGTCAATGAAAATTTCAAGAGTTATGCTGGCAAGGTCAGCATAGGACCGTTCGACGAATGTTTTTCTGCTGTAATTGGACCAAATGGCAGTGGAAAGAGTAATGTTATCGACTCGATGCTCTTTGTATTTGGTTATAGAGCCACCAAGATACGTCTCAAGAAAATATCTGAGCTAATTCACAATTCCATCCATCATAAAGATATTAAAAGTTGTACAGTTTCCATTCACTTTAGGAGAATCATAGATAAGGTGAAGTTTTACAAGTATTTCTATTTTTTATGTACATAACTTGTCTTTAAAGATGGAAACATTGATAGAAATGAATGGTTTTTACAGGGAGGTGGAGTTTTTGAAAATGTCGAGGATGGTGGTGTTGTGATATCCAGAACAGCATTTAGAGATAGCTCGTCTTTTTATGAGTTGAATGGAAGAAAAGTGCATTTCAAAGAAATTGCTAAGTTATTGAGATCGGAGGGCATTGATCTTGATCACAATCGGTTCTTGATCTTACAGGTATGAAATTTTGTACTCTTAGACTTAGTTCTCTCATCTTAGGTTGCTTCTTTATTGGTTGTGCTTCATAACACTGCCAATTGTACTGATAGGTGGAAAAGATTCTGAATCTTATGGCATTCTACTGCCCCTCGTTTCCATTACAAATATGCGACTAAGTGTATAGCTATTTGTTCTTTAACATATTTTTGTAAATAATATTATGTACGTACACCCAGTTCTTGTCTTCAATGGAATGGGATTTATTTGACCAGCAATTTTATCACTTTTATCATATCGAAGAGAAAAGAAAATTATAACGCTAATCTTTTTTTAATTATACAAGGGTGAAGTGGAGCAAATAGCAATGATGAAGCCCAAGGGACAAAGCGAACATGATACTGGCATGCTCGAGTTTCTCGAAGATATAATTGGCACAACTAGATATAAAGTTCCACTTCAGAAATTGTCAGAAAACGTTGAAGCGCTAACGGAACATCGTATGGAAAAATTGAATCGTCTGCGGCATGTGGAGGCTGAGAAAGATGCTCTCCAAGAACCCATGCAAGAAGCGATTCAGTATTTGAAGATCGAAAATACGATAACGAAGCTTCAACACGAGTTATATCATTGCAAAAAGTGAGTATTACATTATTCATGAATCCTACGATTCATTTGGCAGCCCCATACATTGGATTACAAACATCCAATGTAATCAAGTAATTTTTACCAATGAAGATTAATAATTCTCAATTATTAATTAATAATATTAATCACTTATTTCCATTGTTTTCCGGAAGATCTGCTGTATCTACAAAAATCGTAGAGCACCAAGCCGAAAAGGAAGAGCTCGATGCCGACTATGCCAAGCTCAAAGAGGAGATGCTAAAGGTTCGTGAAGAGACTGCAACTACGACCGCAGAGATGACAGAAAAATGTAAAAAATGGGATATGTTGCAAGCAGAGAACGACAAAAAAACAGTAGAATTTGACGAGATAAGAAAAAAGGACGAAGCGTTGCATGCAGAACTCGTCGAAACGAACAAGCGTCGGAAAGCAAACATGGCAACTCTGAAAACAGAAAATTCGGCCCTTGAAAATCTTTCCGCGATTCCAAAAAAGAATGAGCAAAAGATTGAAGAACTCGAGGAGTTTATTAAGAAAAATCAAACCCTTCGGGAAAAAGAGGAAGAAGCACTGAAAACTTTGATGAACGGTCTTCGCGAAAAAACCGAACCCCTTTTAGAAGAGCGTAAGAAATTCGAGACAAAATTGATAAGCCTACGTAAGAACGTTGATGAGGCAAAGGCGACTTGCGATCTCGCCGAGTCCGAGCTCGAAATTTACACGTCGGTCGAACAAACGGAAAAGCGGAAACTCGAAGGGCTATGTGAAAGTCTTCAAACAACGAGCGAGACTCTCGAGCAGCGTCGAAACCAACTTGCCACTTTACAAACTAAAATCCCAGCAACGACAAAAAGCCTCAAAGAAGCTCAACGTGAACTCACGGACGTGAAGAATCGAGAGGTGGAAGTCAGTGCAAAACTTCGAGACATGCGATTGCGTTTCGAGGAGAAGCGATCGGCTATGAACGCTAGCAAATCCCGAAATCGTGTTATCGATGCTCTCATGGAGGAAAAGCGTGCCGGAAGAATTCTCGGTGTGTTTGGCAGACTCGGCGATCTCGGGGCTATAAACGCAAAATACGACGTAGCAGTTTCAACCGCTTGCGGCCCTCTCGATAATGTGGTCGTTGATACCCTCCAAACTGCTCAAGCCTGTATCTTATTTTTACGACAAAATGACATTGGCCGGACGACATTTATACCACTCGAAAAGCAGGCTCGTTATTTGCCTCAATGCAGTCAACAAATCAAGACACCGGAAAATGTACCACGATTGTTTGATCTTATCAAGGTCGAAGACAAACAAGTACTTCCCGCTTTCTATTACGCCCTTCGAAATACTCTCGTGGCTACGGATTTGAATCAAGCGACACGAATCGCTTACGGGGCTCAGCGTTATCGAGTCGTGACGCTCAAGGGCGAGCTCATAGAGATGTCAGGAACCATGAGCGGGGGTGGCAAGACCGTTTTGAAAGGACGCATGGGCCAGAGCGTGGTCAGAAGCGAGCCTTCCGTGGCGGATGTGGAAAAACTTCAGTCCGATCTCGATTCCGTGTACGAGGAGTGCAATAGTTTACGGATGAGGCAACAACCTTTGGAGCAACAAGTTCACACACTTACGACGTCTCTCCAGGATATGACGACCGATCGCGACAAGTGTGAGATCGAGGTAAAAGCCCTTAGTATTCAAAAGCCGTCGCTTGAAAGTCAGATCAAAGCACAGGAGAAAAAAGCTGCAGCGGCGGTTTCCAACCCTCAGAGGATCAAAGCGCTGCAGAAAGCCATAGACGTAGCTCGCACAAATTATACTAAAGTCAAGGATAGCTCTAAGGAAACTGAAATGGCTGTCGAGCGTTTGAGCGCACAGATTGAGGAACTGTCCGGTGGTCGTGTAAAAGTGCAGCAAAAAAATATTGCAGCTCTTGCGAAAACAATAGACAAAGCGCAAGCTGAGATTTGTTCCTTGCAAGTAGCAATTAAAACTGCCGAGAGAAACTCGAAGAAGACAGCGCAGAGGATTGAATCCCTCGAAAATGATATTCATAGTTGTGAGAACAAACTTCGCGAGATGCAGAAAGGAAAACAGAAATTTGAGGAATTGGCTAAGAATATTATGGATGAGTTGGATGAATTGTCGAAGGCTCTAGCCGAGAGGGACGAGCTTCAAGCTTCGTTCAAGAAAAAGTTAGACGCTCTAACGAGCCGTGAGAGCAAAATGAAAGCTATCAAAATTGATCTCGATCAGAAAGTTCAAGAAAGCAAAAAGAAACTCAAAGAACTCGAAGCTCTAATAAAGGACTACGAGCGAAAAATTGCTGGTTTGAAACTTCATAACGTTCCCGGAGAAACGCTTGAGAACCTCGAGCCACTTACGGACGAACAAGTGAGCGAGTTGAACAGTGAAAATATTTCCGCTTCTTTGCAAAAAGCGAAACAGAGATTGCCGGAACAGATACCAAACATGCAGATAATCAAGGATTATCACGCTAAGGAAGCGGCTTATCTGCAGAGAGCGGCTGAACTGGACGAGATTACGACGGAAAGAAATAAACTCCGCGATGTGTACGATATGGCAAGACACCGACGATCCGAAGAATTTCTCGCTGGCTTTATCACTATAACTAGCAAACTAAAACAGATGTATCAGATGATAACGTTGGATGGCGATGCAGAGCTCGAACTCGTTGATTCTATGGATCCGTTCAGTGAGGGCATCGTCTTTACTGTCAGACCACCGAAAAAATCATGGAAAAATATCAGTAATTTAAGCGGTGGCGAGAAAACATTGAGCTCTCTTGCTCTAGTTTTCGCTCTTCATCACTACAAACCATCGCCGGTTTATTTCATGGATGAAATCGATGCAGCTCTGGACTTCAAGAATATTTCAATCATCGGCAATTATATCAAAGATCGTGCGAAAAATGCACAATTTATTGTCATATCACTGAGAGATAATATGTTCGAGCTTGCGAATACCCTAGTTGGGATTTACAAGACTTACGATGCGACCAAGAGCGTCACTATTAATATGGAAGGATATGCGAGCAAACACGATGGACCGCCCGTCGTTCAAAAAGTCAATACTCAAGTGAAAAATCGTTATTGCTCACAATCGACAAAACCGTCGACGAGAACATCGGCGAAGGAAAATGTGGCGAATAGCGCGGACAGGAATGACGGCTCGGTTCCGGCTGCTATTGCAGACACGGCACCGTCCACCTCGGAAGCCAATATCAGTTTAGGGTAATCTAAATTTATTTCATACGTTTATTGTCTGAGAAAGTAGAGCGCGTGAATATGAATGTAATAAGTTATTTTTGCTAGTTTTCTGAAATTCTTTACAGTACATTTATATAATCTCAAAAAACAATTGTTTCAAACTGTCAGCTCTAAAAGCAAAACATTATCTTATTTGATTTAATTTCTTCTTTATAATATTATCTTCATTCATTTTCATGTTGTTCTTAGATTTCTTTATGGCTTTATAATTTAACGAGGTTTAGTCAAAGGCGAATTTTTTTACGTAACGTAATAGCGGTAGATTTTAATCACTTATAATTTTAAGATTGATGATGTTATTGAGACGATCGAGCAAATAACACGTCGCAAAATTGCAGATCGAGCAGAATCGCGTGACAAAGGTTTTCAGGCGTGTACGTGTTTGTTGTGTTTGATGCGATACGCCTTTGATATCATCGCTTTTGATATACGTTTTCTTGAAACGCGTTGAGATAATTGGTCAGTTTCTTCACTTCTGGATACGCTCTTGATAATTTTATCCGGAAGATGTTCCGCAGATCTTTCCGAGGGATATACTTTGATCAAAGAGATATTTGAAAAATTGAGGAACTTTGTCATAAGACGATGATTCCAATGAGTTTATAGAGAGTTGGTGAAGCCTAAATAAAAGTGTAAATTTGCACGCGAACCATGGGGTGGGGAGTGTGATTACCTAGTTTATTGATAATTTAATTAAGTTCCTCTTGTCTTATTGCAGCCTCGGTGACCTGAGCCTTCCATCGACGCCAGTGAAAACGCCGTCAGTTCGAAAAAGCACTTCGCCGGACGCCGTCGAAAGAACACCAGAAACGCGACCACTACGAAAGAGACGCAGGCTCTGAAAGAATCTTCATCTTCTTCGAATCAACTGTTGTCAGCGTTTCTCAATTATACTTTAGGTGTGACCTTGGAAAATGAATTTCGTCTAATCGCAAATATGATCGCGTCGCGATAATAACGACGTATCAAAATAAAACACGATGGACTATCAGGTTATTGATTCGGCTTTAACCGCGTGAACAGTTCAAGGAAGAGAACGGAGAGAATCGCGAAACAGCTTTTCAAATTCTTGGACTGAGAAAAATAGAATCGTTGGTTGACTCTGACGAAAATTTATTTAGATGTAAATGTGACATTAAACAGAGTACTGTAATTATAAAAGTTTTATGACGAATAAGAAGAAAATACAATATAACAATTGGATTCAAAAGAAGAAAAGTATATGTAATTTTACTCGGTTTTTTAGTCTGAGAGAGTTTATGTTTTTCTTAAGTTTGCGACGTTTTTGATACGTTGGTCCTTTCGTATCAATGTATTCATGTTAATGCGTCGTTATTGAACAGACGAGCGTTAAAACTGTATCATAGTCGATAATTACATATATTTTGTCTGATATCCTAGAATCGTGCTGGAATGGATTCTGACGGCAAAGCGTTGATGTCTCCATTGGGTAATGACTCGCTCAGCGACCAACTAGTGAGAGACAAAGAGCAAGAGAGCGAGAGTGCTTCGAGCGCCAGCCCCCGGTAGTTGAAAATGCTTTTGGTGGGGATACTCCTATAAATCCGGGGAGACCCGGGATTGTGTTTCTGTAACGAGTTTAGTGCAAAATGACCACGGAAACGACATCCACGACGACGACAACGGCGGCGACGTCGGTGAAAATGAAGGATAGTGATATCAATAGAGAGCCCGAGACCGGTCCCCCAGGTATAGAGCTCAGGCCAGGAACTTCGACATTAATGAAGTGAAAAGAATGTTGTGAAAGAGTGCTCGACGTGGAAGAAATGAAGATTGCCAATGGCAAAATATATTCGCGAATAGGAATTTGTTGTGGAAAATATTTAATACCCGAGAGCTTTGCCTTTGCGTTAAAATAATTTATTTACACAATTTGAGAAATTCTGGAACATTTTTTTTATTTTTGAACGACAAAGATAATTTTTTTTGTCGAGTTTATAGCAAATGAAGTAAATAAGAATAATGATGAAAAGTAGAAACTATTTTGTTGTATGATATTAGCACGGGCAACACTTGATGATGATCAAAGCACGGATAAAAGCGTTGAATCGATCATGCTTGTACAGGTGGAAAAACTTGTCATTATTACTTCTTACTTGAAATTAGCCACTTGAAGTTATCACTTCCCAATTTGAGATCGAGTAATTCGTTAACAACTTAACGTTTCAACTTTGAGTCATTTAAATTGCAATGGAAATAGAATATTTTAAGATGATTTCTTGAAAGATGAAAATGAGGACAAAAGGATATTGGGGAAAAAGAAATAATAATCAATTCTGTACATTGTAGATTTTGTATACGCTTTTATAATACAAAATTTTATTCGAAGATATTTTTTTATAATTGCGATCCGAATAGAGTTACGAGTGGTAAAGGATATTTTATGAGAATACTATATAATGATCGCACTAAGGAAAAGTGCTGTATAATTATATCTTAGGCGTTGCGTCTAGCATTTTTTTTTATGTACGAGCGTTCAACCGACTGGGTCAGGGATTAACGTTAGAAAAATGCTCTACAAAATTCCTCCAGTCTTGACACAAGGAACTTCGCTTTAAAACCCCGGAAGACTTCCGGTTGTTTTGTATTTTTGCGAGACACGTTTTATCCTTGGGCACAACAAATAATTATATTTTTCTTTAAGATACGACGCGTTTAACGACCGTGCATTTTCCTCTCTTCCATGTCACTCGGCTGAGTTGAACGAGGCCACGGTGATGATATAGCCATGCATAACTAAATAAGTATTGATAATATAAACAAGGCCCACACATGGTGTCGATTATTAATATGACCGTATTTAGAGGAAATTGTGATTGCGGTCAGTGGCGGACAATACAAATATATTTTATTATCTTACTGATACGACGTTAGGATTAGAAACAAATCTATGTTTCACTTTCTTATTAAATGCCGAGTAAACAAGTATTTCATTCGTCGAGATTGAATAAACGCCGTCAACAATATTTTTACTCGTTGCACTGTCATATCAGAATTTTATCGTCCACTCCTATCGATAGTCTGCAATGATTGGAAAATAATCGGGGGTAGAGTAGAGCTAAACTACCAACATAATTTGAACGTCAAGACCGATAGCGAATCTCTCGTGTTACGATAAGAAAATGTTCACAAACGATAATAAGCGATAATTGTTTTTTTTTATTATTTTCATTTTCCGCAATTTTTTCTTTGTCTCTATGGCACGTGTTCATGAAGTTATGCACTTGGCTGATTTATGCAGTCGAATATAGCAAGATTGAAACGAGTTCGAAGCACGGATTATTAGTCTAAAATTGTTAGACTCTTTCATCGAATCGAAAACCAGCGACATGATAAAAATTCATTGTATCTTAGCTAAGATAACTTTGACAGTGGTCCCTGAGAATTGAGCGATAAATTATGTAATGCACGAGAGCGGGATTCCTTTTTATTTAATCAGTAGCGCGTTTCCAACGATTAGCAAAGGTCAAATTTTAACAATTTTTTAAATCGGTATAACACAAGCAGTGAAAAAATCTGTAAAACTGGTTTATCGTATACAATTTGTAGTCTATATAAGTTTTGTTTTCTTTGTTTTCATTACCAAATGTTGGCATCAGATCTTTCATAACAAAACGATTTATCACAGAATGCGTTCCATGTCTTGAATGAAACCGATCAATATTTTTGATTTACAACAAAAAGCTAGAAATGTTTATGAAATTTATGAACGAATATCTAGAGAGAAGTACGTAAGCAAATGTTAATATACAGTTTTCTTTTTTTTTGTGAAAATATGATATACGTTTGAAAACAAAGTTTCATTTTAGGAGAAAGGTTGCGTGAACAGTTGATTGCGGCATAAAGTGTTTACAAAGAAACGTAAAATCCGTACGTACTTGTCTTGAGTATGTAATTTTGAAGCTATAATTAAAATTTCAAATGACTCGACGAAGATAAGTGGAAGTTGTGTTTCTGACAAATGTGAGAAACACGGTTTCGAGAAAAATGCGTCTAAAGTTTTCGCAAATGGTCGTGGTTTATTGCGGATCGCTACTGTTTGATGCGGGAAACAGGCTACGGTATTATTTTGATAAATATGTAATTTGTCTAAAATTCTTGAGTGGCGTTACCTTATGATACGCACATGACTGGAACAAAGTTGGTCTTATACATTCCTAATACTTTTCTATTTTCAGGTCTGTGGCAAACTCGATATTTTCAAGCGCTGCTGTTCTTCCTTGGGTTTACATTGGCGTACATGATGAGAATCTGCATATCCGTAGCGATAGTCGCTATGACTGACCAGGACTATAAAAATTCTTCCTCCCCGGTATGAAAAAAGAGTTATAGTCGAATCTTGCTCTTCCTTAATCCTTTGAAGACGACTTCTTGACATAAACTGGCGTCTAACGGCACGTACAAATCCCAATCGGCTTCAAAGAATTAAAGTAGAGAAATACTGTGATGGCTAGAAAGACAAACTTCTTTTCATGAATAATTTAATTCACTTAATAGTTTCTTTTGGTCTCAATTAAAGATACGCTATACCACATCCACTAAAGTAAATTCAAGTAAATTTTCAATGGAAAAAAATAGTTGAAGTACAAATAATCTTGAACGAATAATTAAAAAGAGTAATTAATACAGCTGGAGCAATGAAATGCTTGACACTTTGTACACTCTGTTGACGTAACAGCGAACAAAATGTAAAAACCCCACAAGCGTAACTTTCCGTCTTACGATAATCGTCATCTGGTATTCTTGTTGAAACTATCGCGCAGAAAATTTCCACAAATATTTTTCTTCTTTCATATTTTATGTTTCGTAATCTTAGTTGAATGTTGGAATTTATAAATAACGCATCGTGCATAGTACGGTATAAAGTGGAGATGTAGTAAACGAGATTATCTCATTATCGTCGAGCAATTGTGCGATAATATTCCATTACTTAACGAGAAGAAAAAACGAATTGAAAATTTTCTTGATAAAAAATATAAATCCTATATACTTTGTTAAATAAAATAAATATTAACAATCGTATAATATTTGTGCATTTCGTGTGTTGCAGGTGTATGACTGGGACAATGAAGAATCGGGTTACGTAAAGAGTTCATTCTTCTGGGGTTACACAGTGACTCAAATTCCTGCTGGTTACATAGCAAAACACTGGAGTGCCAAACATCTTTTAACAATAGGAATGTTCTCCTGTGCTGTATTCAGTCTTCTCACCAGAGTGGCTGCTGATGTCGGATGGGGTCTCGTTTGTGGTTGCAGAGTAGCAATGGGTCTCACTCAGAGTGCGCTTCTACCCTGCATTCATACCTTTTTATCGAAATGGGTACCACCGCACGAACGTGCGAGAATCGGTGAGAATTCACAAGAGCATTGTCCTTACTAAGGATCATCGACTCCTATTGTCTCGTTCAGAAGTTCATTTTCATAAGAATTCTGCTTGAATACAAAATGTTTGTAAATTACTTCCTTGTACGTTTTCTTTTTATACGGGGAATTTACGGGGAATATACGGGTCTTCGCTCTCTGAGCACATGGAGCTGAAACTTCTTCTCATTGATGACATTTTGCGAATCTACAAACTATACAAGGAAGTCATTTGCAGATTTTAATTCATTGGTTTTTATCCTTCGACTTCAATCAGGAAAAGAATATCAAACCTGTGTTGCTAAAATATCAAAGATTCAACCAGATTTAACGTCTACTGTATCTGATTGATTGCACTCATAATCGCCAAATTATATTCAATCTTGATCAGTTTTTATAGAATATTTTGATTCGATAATTGTAAAATCGTGGATGTTCGAGATATCCTGTTCTATTTTTTTTTCAAGAATTTATATCGACGACAAATCCGCAAAATTTCTAACGTTCAATACTTTTGATCGATTGTAGCCAAAGTCAACATTAAATGTGATTGTCCGGAACTTCTTCATATATAAAATTACCCAAAGGTGAGCAAGATTGGTGAAATTGTTCTTGAGATAGTGGCATGTAAAGTTGAAAAACATTTTTCCCACATGTACTTACGCACGCATGAGCATATCAAGGTGATATCTATTCTGTGACTTTGATTATTTGAAACTGTTCAAATGCGTAGTTTTCATAACTGCACATTTAAGAAGTTTGGAGAAATCAAAATCAGAGAAAAAACTGAACACAGAATTTTTTTCACGAAACATAACTTTTCTTTCTGGGAAAGGACAGAATTTGAAAAGGCCTTATACGTGGAAAACCTTCATGTTCATTGTTCAAAGTTGTTGTACTGTTTCTCGGTTATAGGAAGTCTTATCATTTTAGAATTAGTTTTTATGTTTATTGTTTCATAGCGGAATTACTTTCCATGAAATTCCTGTTCTATGATGTCAGAGGGGTGGGCTGTTATTTGGCAATGACTCGAGATATCGAGCTCCAAGTTCCACAAGTGTAAAGCAGATGCGAGTTCGTTGGTTTTGATTTTTGTTGAAGTTTGAAATGTGTTGAAATTTTAAGTGTAGCTAAAGTGTCTGTGACTATACTAATATCACAAAATTATATACTACAAAAAAGGTTGTAACACTTAAGAGCGTTCGAGTTCAAACCTTTTATGCCAATAGATTATTCCTCTAGCAAGATTCGCATGGACCCACATTCATAAAAAAAAAACAATTTGCGATTTTGTGGCATGAATATTTTCAATAATTTCTCTACGAGTATTTTATCCAACATTTGTAAAGACTCGTGGGTTTTTACTGGCCCAGAAGTCTGTACAAAACTTTACCTTAAATTACAGTTTATATGAAAATGCCTTTGTTACCGACCGAGTCTCCTTCGCATCACCTTAAGGTTGTGTACACCTTGACTCAGTCGGTAATACGAATGCGCGGTAGATAGCGGTAGCAGCCTTATGATTTAGCGAGCGAGAAGAAAAAAGAAGAGAGGACGATTGGATCTTAATTTTCATCGAAATTAATTTTTGTATGGTTACACCATTGGTTAACAAAGCTTGTTTGCACGTTGAATTGTTAGTTCGAATTTTTTAGTATTTCATACCTTAGATAACCATAATTTCTCAAAAATGCTCACTTTCTCAATTCCAGGAAGTCTCACGTATTCCGGAGCTCATTTTGGTACAGTGGTATCGAACGTACTTTCTGGTGCTCTCGCCGAATCTTCTGCCGGATGGCCAAGTATCTTCTACTTATTCGGCGGTGCATCGATCATCTGGACCATAGTCTTCTTCTTTTATGGGGCTGATTCGCCCAGCACTAGCAAACGCATCAGTGAAGAAGAGAAGTGTTACATCGAGTTCTGCTTGAGGACCACAGAAAAAGATAAAGCGGATGAAAAGGTAGATCTTTTTATAGAAAGGTCTTATTATTTGAACAGATCTAGTAATGGCTCCAATTAAGCGGACGGGCGAAATGAAGAGAGCAAATCATCTGTGGGATTCCCCTCATACTCAGGAGGCGCTAATCACATTTTTACCAAGTCGGCATTGTGAAGGAGAGACGCGAAGTTACTATGTGCCTTTCGCTTTTAACACGTCAACATGTGGAAATTCCTTCGAGTGACGTACAGACCTGCAATTACAATTGCGAATACGGAGCTTCTCTGTCTTCGTTCGTCTCCCTTTATTCTCACGTACTAAGGCTCGACGTGTACAGCAACAAAATAACAATTAGCTCGCGCATTGAAGTCACCTGTTGTACGTGACTCTAGTTTTTCTGTTAATGAAGACACGTTTTCGAAAACCTTTCGTTTCTCACAGATAAATCCGTAAGGATTAAACAGTATTTTTTCAGTTAAAGTTCTGAAACTGTATGGAAACTTTAACGTTTACTATTGGGAAAGTTTAAGGGTGATTAGAAAAGCTAATAATTTTTATAGAAGATCAAGTGAGCATAGAAATTGTAAGAATAATTCTTCGAACTTTCATAATGATAACCATGGAAATTTCAATTATTATCATTGACTTATGTCCATTTGACTTATGTCAATGACTTATTATCATTGACTTTTTACATTTGACTTATGTCAATGATAATAATTGAAATTTCCATGGTATGCCACTGTAATTCCGCTGCAATTCCACTGTAACAATAATTCTTCGAACCTTCATAACGGAAACCATGGAAATTTCAATTATTATCATTGACTTATAATAATTAATAATAATTGAAATTTCCATGGTTTCGGTTTGAAGGTTCGGACAATTATTGTTACAGTGGAATTATAGCGGAATTATAATTGAAATAATAATTGAAATTTCCATGGTTTCCATTATGAAGGTTCGAAAAATTATTGTTACAGTTTCCAAGTAAAGATGTAACTTTATAGTTACATTTTTACTTAGAATCAAAGCGTTGAATAATTTCTGGGTGCCGGATGCGTATAAGCACGAATTTTTAAATTTGCTATTTAAATTTCCGCAACGAAGCTCGTTGCACGTATCAAGTTAGAGCCGGATTTTCGAGGCTCTTTGAACGCACTTTTTCTTAACGATCTCTCTGTATGTCTCAATGTCTCAGCCAGACGTGTGTGCCCGACACTACGACCTCGACGCTAACTTTCAGTGGAAAATTCTAACGATTGATTAACAGTTCAACACGTACTTGTACCTGTATGCACGATTGTTACTTGATAGACCATGTGCATATAGTTACACGTATCGCTACGCTTCGAAACATAGATTTTTGCTTCAGGGCCATTCTTATCGCGGAATGTCTCTTCGATTTACGTACGTTTTTGTAACCTTGGCCGTCGGAAATGTCGCAGGTGCCGGTAAGCCTGTGAGCCTGCCCAACATATTTTATATACTTCCTACAGGAATTACTAAAATGTGGTCGGTATAAAATGTGGCTTAGATTGTTTTGCGCTATGTAATACCGGGAGTATTGCATAACACACATGTGTAGTGTTATTGATTAAGAAGTTACACAGTCTGCTATCGGCCGTTGAAGATCTTGAAAACCATCAAGAATCTCACGGACAATCTCGATGCATTTTTTGTATTTTTTCCACTTCTTTAGACTTATTTTCTCCTTTGCATCGTGAACAAACATTAAGTAATGTCGTTAATAGCGTATCGGTGGGTTTCTCCTCAAGATGATGAATGCCAAATGTAGTGATAAAATCGACGATTACATAAAATAACAAAAATTGTTTCTTCTCAATGTTTCAGCTGGAATTAAAAACGCCATGGAAAGCAATTTTTACTTCTATCCCTGTTTGGGCACTCATCGTAGCTCATAGTGGACACAATTGGGGATTCTGGTTTCTTGCAACGGAAATATCGACCTACATGGACTCTATACTCCATTTCAATCTCTCGGAGGTGAGGAAATCGACCAGATTTCTTGTTCAATCGAAACAACGCCACACGCGACGCAATTTTTTTTTATCCATAATCACGAGATTTCATATCATATCTTGCACTATGCAACTCGTGGCGATTTCGAGATTACAGAAGATTTTTTTCCATCACTTGAGATCGTTTGCCCGATTAATCCTTTACACTTCTGGATAGTTAAAGAACAAACGATTTTCTCATTCATCGTAGGATTTTGTTTATCCCGATTCAATGTCATATGGTTTCTTTGTTCTTAATTACAATCATCCACTTGTTATTAGATGACAGAAGAAATTGTTTTGTAAAAGACTTTCTGCAAAAAATGTTTCCCCACAAAGTTTCATAAAAATATTTGTTCTAAAACTAAATAACGAAATCACACTTTATTTTTTACGTTACATAGTTTTGAGTATAAGAATTCATTTTCTTGTCATCAAGAAAATTCTGCTTCTCACAATTATGAATAACATATTTATAAAATTCTTTAAGTCAAACCTATTGTTAGGATAGGAAAGCTAATAATCTGAATGTGAAAAGACGTGACCAAGTTTAAATTGGAATGCCTGATGTTTCAGCTAAAATTTTGTTACGCCTCGAAACAGGCTTTCGGAGTAGTCCACAAAAAGATAATCTCATTCTACAGTGAAGAGCGTCCGATAAATGTTCTTTTTCCTGAGATAGTCGATGCATAGGTACATTTTAAACAGATATATACTTACACTTATATATACGTTCCGGTATAAATGGAAAGGTCTATGTCCCTCACCTTCTAAAAGTCTGAACATTCACACGTGGAGTCGATGATACGAACAAAAATTCTGAAAACGATTGTATAGATATCAGACCGTGAGGGTCATATAAAAAAAAATGAAAAGGAATTCGATATGATGACGTCCGTAGATCTGTTGATTTTTGCTAGATGCGATAAAAGTGTAGATCTTGTATCGAAGTGCTTGAGATTACAAACCGAGAGTTTAGCGATTCTGTTCATTAAATCTGATCATCTTCAATGGACTTGGGAAAGAACGATAAGATATTGGCATATTAAAAATGTTCTCTATATTTTTTCCTTGTGTGTTGCAGAATGGATTTAAAGCTGCTCTGCCATACTTGACGTTGTTGCTGCTGGCGTTCCCTGTCAGTTGGTTATCTGATTTCGCCCTAAAGAAGGGTGTGCGTCTAACCGTACTTCGCAAAGTTGCGAATACGTTGTCTCAATGGGGTCCGGCTCTTGCGTTGATCGGACTCTGTTTCACTAAAAGTGGTGACACGACGCTGCCCGTTATTATCTTGGTAATAGCCGTGGGTACCAACGTAGGATCTCTGTGCGGCTTTCAAATAAATCACATCGATCTTAGTCCCAACTACGCAGGCATTGTCATGTCTATCACAAATTGTTTCGCCTCCGTAGTCGCGATAATAGCGCCGATTGTCACCGGTGCTGTCGTTTCGGACAAGGTGATCAGACTCTCGGAAATACTTATCTTTTTTTATCGTTTAATTCGATTGATAAGAAGAAATCTTGTACTTTTCGTTATTTCAAACAAAACTTGTTTTTATCATGTCATTGCTTCGTTGTCTTCGCGAAAGGGTATTCCCTGTTCGTAGTTATCGTTGCTTTCGATGAACTACGAGGAATATTCATTATTTATGAAATGTCAATTTTGTAATACCGATGGCAAGCGTTTTCTTAGATTTTGCAACCTTTCACAGAGAATTTGCATTAAAAAGATTCTTGTAATTCAGAACGTAATGAATGTAACAACCACGAATCAATTAGTGGAAAAGTAATAACTAATTATTAAAATAAGTTAAAATAACTAGTCAAAATGATTTATTGGTCATTGCAAACACAAGCTTTTTTTCAAAAAATTATCACAATTTCGTGGTTCGCTTTCGATTACATTTCGTTTGGTACATGATCTTTAATACGAAGGAATACTATTTCATTCATTGAAATCTTTTTTTAAAAACACAAAAACAAGTATAAAAAATAATCAATAGTCTAAAATAGCTTAAAATTGATAATTTAGAAGTAACGATTAGAGGTAATGCACATCTACCAATAGGAATAATTTATTCAATAATTTCCTTCTTTATTTTTTCTAGACGGACTTCTCACAGTGGCAAATCGTATTTTATCTCACCGCGGGTATTTATTTCGTGGGCAACGCGGTATTCCTGATTTACGGTTCCGCCGAACGTCAATGGTGGGACGATCCGAGAGCGGTGGATCCAAAAAAATCTAATAGGGTTTTGTAAACATCGTCGCACTACCTCGCACTCTTTGACCATTTATTTCGTTTGGATCTCTACCGAATATCTATTTTTTCAAACCACTCTGTTGTAAATATATTGTAATAAAATATTGATTAATTAAAATTGTTTTTTCTTTTTGTAAATTATAGATTGACAGACTCGCTTCGCAACGGAGAACGGTCGGTCAGCAAAAGGTGATCTATGAAAATCGAGCATCGTAGCGATTGTTACCGCGATTGTCCTTCGATCCTAACAAAAAAGAGCATCATGGATGATTATCTGGTGGCAAAAATCGTAGATAATAAAGTTGTGCGAAGAAAGCAAATATCCACTCGAGTTTACAATATAAGCCAGACGACGACGTTTCGTCTGCGCTACTGCGCGTAAATAATAAGAAGAAGACTACGAAGCTGCGTAACATCCGTGCGTGTGCGTGCCAAAAGCGTGCCCGTAACGTTTTTTCGCTCGCTCGTCGTTGTCGTCGTCGTCGCCGTCGTCGTCCTCCGCGGCTCACAATCAGACGCGCCCGAGGAGAGGGAGATCTGCTTTTCGGTTTGGTAGGCCGTAAAACGTCGGCGTGCCGATCGATCGGGCCTAGTTGATCTACAGATCTCTGAGTTCGACGTTACGTACTTTGACGTACTTAACCGACTCGAGACGGGAGGAAGAAGATTCTCAAATATCTCGGAGAAACATCTTCGGTGTGGTGAAACGAATATCGGTCATTGGCACTGAAACGAAAACTGGGAAGGAAGAATAAGAAGAAAAATCGGATTTCAAAATGACGCAGGGAACGCGAACGAAGAAAATCTCGGTGGCGGAAATGATGAAAGTTCCGCCTCATCGACCCAAAGGTACAAACAAAAAACAAGAACAAAATAAAACGCCTTTTTTGTCATCACGATCGTCGATTCGATATCTTAAAGAAACAGAGATATCGTTCGTCCCTCGAACGAAACGCTCGAGGATTTCATTTCCAACATAGATAGAACATTTTTTAAAGTAATAGAATAATAAGAATAACGTGTATTAAAAATAAGTCATTGAAAATTGCGAGTTGCACGTTTGCGATAAGAGAGAGAAGAGATAAAAGAGAGGTCGCTCGATGTAATCGATAAGATTTTGCAAGAAAAAACAATTGATTCGTTCTAATATTGTCCTAGATATGTAACCGATCAACACTAGTGTCTTGGGAGATAAAAAGTTGTTTTATCGAAACTGCGAGCGAATTTGAAACTGAACCCGGAAAGTCGAAATAATAAGAGACGAGATTGGATTATTTGATGAGTAAAGGAAAAGCTTCTTCTCAACTTCATTTCAACCGGATGTTGGAAGCATTCAAAATTTCTTTTAAGCGTGGATGGATTTTTCGAGCTGCAATTTTTATTTTAAATTCCTCTTCTATTTTTAAGCACCAGTGGAATCTTACGCAGACTTATCCGGGATTTATAATTACGCGTTCGTCTGACTGTAGATCCGATTAATAAATCGAATATTATAATTTATTTCTCGCCGGTTCTCGCATGTATCGAGCGTTGTGTCTTACATGTTCTATTTTTCTCTTTCTCTTTCTCGTCGATACGGCCTAGAAAAATCGTCAGGGGAACGCCTGTCCGCATTCTATTGCTCAGTTTCCGCGGAATGTCCATGCAACGAGTGAAATAAGACAAGAGGGAGATAGAGAAGGAGACAGAGAGAGAGAGAGAGAGAGAGTAAGGGAGGAGGGGAGATAGAAAATGAGAGAAATAACGAGCAAGCATACGGGGAACCTTGTTTGCAGAGTCTTATCGAGCTCTCGACATTCCACTGTAAGATCCTTTTTTTCTTCTTTCTCTCTTTTTCCCTCTTTCTTCTTCTTCGTTTTTCTCCTTTCATTCACGTTAAGAAGCATCACAGAGGTGCATCGATAATGACATACAATGGTTTTCTTCTAATCAACGGGAAGAGATGGATAGGCTGCAAGGAAGTTTACGGTTCCTCAACCTGTTGACTCATTTGCATGAAAAATAAATAGCAAAGTATCGATGATTACGTTGCATAATTAAAAGGAAATAGTTTGTCGTTTACGATTTCTTTTTTGAGATAAGTTAAACCGTGTGGTAGCAACGTTTTCTAACTTTAAAACTCGTTGAGCTGTTCGTTAATAAAATTCCACCGCATGTTTCATTGACCGTAGGTTTATATTTTTATCCATTAGGAAGCTAAGAAATGGTCATTTTTTCAATACGTTTAAAAGAGAAAAGTGAGGGGAAATAGTCGCATCTAAGGAAAACTGGTAAAATGTTTCTGGAGCAGGATCGTTATAGCTTCAATATGTTACAGTCGTGACACTTAATAGGATAGAATAGCATTCAGTTTTTAAGTTGATAAATTGCAACAACGAGATGATGTTTACTATAGTCTTCCTTGAGAAATGTTTAATATACTCTTCTTCAAAAAACTAAAAAATTCTATTTGTTACAGCCGCTTTCGGATGCAGGCACGTTCAAATTCTCATGATGACACTCGGATTCTTCTGCTGCTACGGTATTAGAGTGGCTCTTTCGATTGCTCTCGAAGCGATGACAGATGCTAAATCAGCCAATCCAGATTTTCAGGTAAACCAGCCAAAGATTTTTTGTTATATTATGTAGTAAAATTGTTTTAAACGACAAAGTTTGAGTAATAGTTGACAATTTTCATTTATTTCATCATTTCCTAGACTGTGCAATCCATATGATGAAAATTAAGTCAAAATGTAACGTAATATACATTAACAGGGAATGTTTAACTCGAGTGAGACGATTACTAATCGCTAGCCTGAAGAATTCAAGAAATGAGAAAATATAGACATTATTTTCAAGGCTTCGAATCATGAGAAGCAAACTCGTAACGCGTGTCAGAGCTTATACAAATTGCATTCGAATAAAATTGACGATAATTAATAATTAATGCATCACGGATGATGACAAATTATGTGAATAAATTCATTGAAATTTATTCAGAATGCAACATGGAAATAATATTAGAAAACTTCATTTTTCGATTGATCGGATTTTGATTAATTTTTATCGTTTCAAACAATTTACAGGAATTCGACTGGGACAAATCGGTACAAAAACTGATTACGAGTTCATTCTTCTGGGGCTACGTGGTAACTCACATCCCAGGTGGCATGGTCGCACAACGCTGGGGTGTTCACAGACTTTACACGTGGGCGATGGTAATTTGCGGTCTTTCAATGATTTTGATACCGGCAGCGGCACATCTCGGCTGGGAAGTAGTTTGCGTCTGTAGAGTAATCTCAGGTGCTTGCCAAGGTATCGTACCGCCGGTTCTTCACAATCTTCTGTCCAAGTGGACGCCACCTGAGGAACGAGGACGTTTCGGTAAATACAATATTATTTTATTAACGATAATACCATTATTAATTATAACAATAACATCAAGTGTTATACACGATTAAACATAAATAAACAACGCGTGATAAACAAATTTGCATATCGACTTTCCAAAATTCTACAATTTAGATCTTTTAGCAATTTTGTCTTCAACCGATATTTTCTTGTTTTTAATTTTACATTTATCAATTTTTATTAATTTTTTATCGAATAAATAATCAGATGGAAAATTTACATGTAATTTGTATTTACAGATAAATCTTTTTTTTTCCGCAAATGATAAATACTGAGTAAATCTATGAAAATTGAATAATGGGAAAACCTTTTTTAAACTTGATTTCGTGGCTTATGAAGAAATTAAAAAAAAAACGATAAAACAATATTAATTTCTCACCTTCGCTTATCTCAGATAAATATTATCTTATGAATAAAGATACATTCGCAAACGCTTAGGGGCCTTCACCTATACCGGCGGATGGGCCGGAAACGTGATCGCCTTATTAAGCTGCGGATTTATTGCCGGTTCACCGCTCGGATGGCCGTGGTGTTTTTATATCTGGGGCAGTCTGACCATCGCTTGGTCCGTGGCTTGGTTTTTCCTCGGCAAAGAGTCACCGGCTGATCACCCGGGTATACCGATCGACGAGAAGGAGTACATCGAGGTCAGTCTTGGAGTTACGGAAACGTCGGAGGTGAGAATTTTTTACAATTTAATGATGTGCGATAGCAACTGAAACAATAATATTGATATTATTAATTATTTATTTATATTAACGTGCTAACGTATTCGTTATTAATATTTAATGAAGACAAAGACAATACGAATCGATAAATCGATCATTTAAATGGATGATCGATCAACGACACTGGTACATTGATAACGTACTATTATCATTGCATAATTAATTTATTCATTTTTATTTCCTCTAGGAGTCAAACAATATTTATTTAACATACGTCTCTCGAAAGTATACTGACAATATTTTTCGACAAAATTGATTCGTATTCGTATCAGTCTTCGTATCAGAAGAATATCAGTCGTATCGCAAACAGAATTTATCTTCAGACAGATATTACAGAATGTAGACAATTTGTAATCAGCGTCAAATCGTTGTTTTATTTTCTCTACCTTGTTAATTTCAGTTGTTTCTCATTAATGCGATAGAAGTATTAACCAAAACATCTCGTTTCACAGAGTCTGTCGACGCCTTGGAAGGCTATTCTCACTTCCGCTCCATTATGGGCTCTCCTCGTTGCTCAGTGTACTCAAGCCTGGGGTTTCTGGATGCTTCTCACTCAGACGCCGACCTACATGAACAAAGTAATGGGCTTCAATATCGCAAAGGTAAACAAATATATACCAATACGTTTATGCCTTTTCTTAGCTGACCCTCGAGTCACATTGATGGAAAAAGGTGGACAGCATATTAAGAAGTAATCTTTGAAGGTAGGTATATATTTCCCGAGTAGAAATGTTTTGGTCTCCCTTGGGAATCGTATGGTAACAACAAAATCGTCGTTGCTATCGTTAGGAGCCGATACGCTACGATGTTTGTCCTTACGATGTGCGTATCAAGATAAAATTAATATTCCACGCGGTATGCTACTGTAGGAAGCACTTGGAATAAGTATGCGCGTCGAATTATCGCCTGTTTACGTTGAATGGTACCCTTTGGCCATTTTCGGCTAGGTCATATATCTTGACGACGGTCATGGGTCTGTTGGAAGGCCACGGTCAACGTACGATTGTCACGTACTAATGTTATTGTGATAGGCACGTCTTGTTGATCTTAACTGAAACAAAAATGCTTATTTACTCGTTGGCATTTCTTTTTAAATTTTGATGAAAGAAAACAATGGTTATTTATTCTTACCATGTGTTCCTTCTTCTTATACTATTCCCTTTACTACATGTGCAACTATCTTTTATATCACCATATAATAGATAGTTGCAGAAAATATTTCCCTGCACTCAGGGAAATATTTTCTGCACCAAAATCTTGTGAACCAAATTCGATGAACAAGACAGTCTTCTTTTCCTGGTTTCTTCTGTGCACTACATGATCAGCTGATCAATAATATTCTTCCTGATTTGCTGATAATTCAATAACAATTATTATTAATGATGCCAATTTAATTCATACTAGAGCTGATTATGTTATTTTACCAAATTTCAGAATGGCATGCTCTCGGCTCTTCCATACTTTACCGCATGGGTAATGAGTTTTCCGATCAGTTACTTGGCTGATCTTCTCATCAAGAAAAACATATTTACGGTTCTCGTATCGAGGAAAGTTTTCAACACACTTGGCGAGGTATTGCCGGCTATCGCACTGATCGGTTTGGCATTCGTCAGCAGCGACCAGCCCCAAATAGCAGTTGTCATTTTGACCATTTCTGCATCAACCAACGTCGCAGTATTCTGCGGTCATCAAGTTAATCACATGGATCTAAGTCCCAATTATTCCGGGACTCTTATGGGTATAACCAACGGTGTAGCCAACATTTGCAGTTTAATAGCGCCTATTATAGCAGGCGCAATGGTCGATGATGAGGTTTGTACTTCAGATACTTTTAAGTATTTTTATATTTTTCCATTTTTGTTTAAATTGATAGAAAAATCAATTCACGTGTCAAACATTAGAATTAGGCCTTTTTATTTAACCTGTAACTAATTACTCATTCTTTGTTCGATTGCAGACTGACGCTACTCAATGGAGTTATGTTTTTGGCCTCTCTGCATTAATTTATATAATCGGAAGCATAGTGTTTATCATTTTCGGATCAACGACGGTGCAACCATGGAACGAATCAACGGTACCGGCTACGCTCGACGAACCTCTGACAATTTTCAAGATACCCGAAGGTCCACCAACTCCTGATAGTTACGACGAGAAAAAGGATATCTTGAGCTAAAATTCTGCATATTTTCCAATCATTGAAACTTTTTCAACTCATTCGCATATCATTATCACGGAAGTTCCCGTGAGGTCGAGCTTCGTTTTAGCGATAAAACATTATCGTTTATTATGTATTTTGTTCACTCAACGATCGTACATTTAATTAGTATTTAATATTTATTAATACAAATATGACAAAGTGCCAAAAAATGGAAAAGATCGGCAAGATAACAAAAATATTCGGCCAGTCAGTCTTTTTCCCAATCGATCGAAGTTTGCGATCAATCCATCTTGTCCCATTTGGAATTCCTGGAGTACCAGAGTGCTTGAAGTATTACGACGGTACCGAAGCAGATAGTGAGAAGTGTTGCGTACGTAACGAAGTTAAGATCCGAGAGATCTCCGATTGGTACTGGCCAAATGTAATCCTTAGAATTCTATAAACAAAAATTAAGTATATTAGAGGAAAAGAAACCATTCGAAAAAGCATTGTTCTACGAGCCATAAAATATCGAAGCAATTCAATAAAAAACTGAATCAATTTTTTTTTAAGTTTTAGAATTGTGGGTAAAAGTATATTTGTATGTTTTCGAAAAACTGTGTGTCTCGAGAAAAATAATGAGATGTACAATGTTGACAGATGATAAAAAGATATGCAACCACTTTTTTAAAAATGGTTGAGATTGTGTGGAAAAGCAGATTCCTATAATTTAGACGATCCACGCATGAACGATTTCTAAGTGCGAATTTTGTTATAAAAAATGTAATCTAATACCGTTTTGTAGGGAACTTCTCGCCATTTGAGACTGAGATCGACACACGGTGAGCAGAGATCAATTTTTGAGACTGCATGATCCTTGAGTCGTTCTTTGCATCCTAGTAACAATATCGGCATTGGCAACGTTACATTAGTATATTGAACGTTTTCACCTGGCAGCTGATAACGCTGATGAATTGGCAAACTCAGAACATTGTCAGTCTGTTTGAGCTTTGCACATATTACAATCTTTTGATGATTTGCTTTTTCTGCAAACAGTTCTACGTCTATTTCACCATCGGAGCAAGCCGTCGTCTGTAAACAACATTTTTAAGCATATTAGAAATGAAACAATTATCAATACGAGATAAATTTCACATTTTTCTAAAAGCATAACCAGCTGGTAAATTTTATTATGCTAGATTTATTCAGATCATGGAAAGAAAACATGATTTTTATGTGAGAAAATAGCGTACCAGCCGTTACTTACTAATGTTGATATGGCAAACTTGTAAAAGCTTGAAGCTTGCATTATCAAGGAATATGTAGTTGTCACGAATACATAACAAAATTTGAATTGTATCATGAATCGTGCTGAAGGGCGTCCTTTTTAACTTTGAAAAAAATGTTATAATCGTTTTTAAGCCATATTGAGCGCCTCTATGTAGACAAACATTCACGAATATTGAATTACATGACATTAATCATTCTTCGACACATACTTCACCATGTCTTCGCAGATCTGCCAATTCGTCGACATTCACATATAGCGCAGGTTCTGGCGACAAGTGCAGAGAGATATAGCAATTATCTTGAAAGAATTTTCCAGTATCCACGTGATATCGGATAGTCCTAAATTCAAGCGTGAACGTCAAATGAATAAATGAAGAACTGCAAACACTTTCATAATTCTTATGTAGTCTAAGGTAATATCGTATGGCTAACCTATGAAATCCATCTCCTTCGACTTCGTAGTTTATTGAAGCGTTAATTTCACCGGCGCCTGCTATAAAATTCAACAGAAACGTCCAAAGAATTGCATGTATTAACAGCCGATATGTGTCACTTGCGTATTTCATGGTAATGAGCTCTTGAACCGTTGACAATTATATTATAAACAACATAATCATTGTATGCGACCGTGGTCACGAACGTTGCGAAGTAAGCATGCGCGAGCCCACTGGCGGCAAAAGTCGTTATTATCGACCGGGATAACGAAGCTAGTGAAATTTTCAATAATGGCGCTGATCAAGTTAGATAAAATTAAGTGAAACGGATGGAGTTTATTGAAGCTTTTTGAACATAGCGGGTCAATTTTAGGTTTTAAAAATTGTTCTTTATCTAAACTAAATTTTATAATTATTTGATATTGTTCACACATCTCACGACGATTCCATCTTTTCGACGCATGAACCCAACTTCATTTTGTATCCCTACTATTTGACGTTTCAAGACTATAGTCAAATCTAAGTCGGTAAGTATATTTTAAAATTCGATATATAGAATTTGGGATTAGATAGTCAGAATGAAAAAAAAACCTCAGCTAAACATTGAGAAATTCTTGTCTATTATCAAAAAATGAAAAATTATCAAAAAATGTGAAATTTGTTATTTTTTTTAAATTTCCAAATTCTTTACGAATACAAATCAGCTTCCAATACACCTACACACACCGATATGCAGGCCTTTTTTCAACTCATAATAATTTTCTGACTTTTTATATTCCTTCCAACCTCGCAATAAAAATTACGGATTTTATTTTTCACGAGAACAAAACTTTGTCCATAAAACAGTACCAGTAAGAAATTCCCATTTCTTACAACCGCTGCTCTCAGGCAAAGTTTCATACCAAAGAACAAAACGGAGATATATCGTAGTACCCGTATTGCTCAAGAGATTTCGCTTTGTGTCAAACGTCCAGTCGCATCGAAATTTTGTTTTGCGAGGGAGTGTGAACGAGCGCGTGTCAAATCATGGGCTATATATTACCGAGATCCGCGACGTACCGCACGTTTGTGACCGATGTAGTGCGCGTGGCCACCACCACAGTTCGCCTGCGGTTGCGCATGCCCCCATCCCAGCCAACCGCCGCTCTAATTCTGCGTCGACGCGTTGATGTAAAGTACACAGTGTGTACACACCGAGTACGATATATCAACTGTGCAGTGCTGTGCAGTATACACACGACATAGTATAGTACACGTATATATATGTACTATAATATCGTGGTATCCTTTGAGCGCGTATATAAACACGATTTTAAACCGCTGCCCTCATGCGTGCGTGCCCCAGCTCTACCGACTCCACTGTCAGAAGCCCCCACGTGAAACAATGGATGAAAATCTGTCCTCACTGCGCTTGCAAGTTTGCCAACGGCACTGTCGCTCGAAGCGAGATCCCATAAACAGTGAATGTTTGCCCTTCTCGCTGGACCGACGGAAGAATGGTAGGTGCGGGTTTTGACCACATTCGAATTTGTATAGAGACGTACGTTCGCGCGTGAAACACCGGGAATCTAGAATTAGAAATCGTAATTAAAGTACACTCGAAGAGAATCATCAAACGGGATATTCGGGATTACTTTTTCAGCATTGACAGAGCCTGTATTAACATTCTCAAGCGTGCGATTATTTTTTTGTAGCGAATGAAACGGACGCCAGAGGGCACTCGGGCGCTTAGACGCCATACAATTTTGGCGCCAAATGTTTTTATGTTCAAATACAGAGTTGTCATTTTTTCTAGACTGTATTTATTGCACCGACTCGTGACAGTAAGGATATAAATAAATTCGATGATCGCGTCGATATATCTATTTAACTTTGAGATATATCGAGCGTTGATTTGTTAAGGTAATATTCGCAGTTATTTTAAGTTAAATGACAGTTATTTTTAAACGTGTCTATCTTGAATGTAATCACAAATTTTTTAATTTTAGATTTGAAGGAAATGCAAGATTTTAATGAAGGAGAGATGTTTGTCGAAGATAAACGAAATTGGGAATTTTTAATGCTGTAACACTACACTCCAGGAACTATGTGGTCTATTGGTCATCTTCCAATGAGAATCCAACAATGGTAAGGGATTAAATGCGTGCGTGTACACATTGATTTTATCCAAGCCAACTGTATGAAGTTGTTATGTTGAAGAGAAAACGAACGTGACTTGTTTTCTAACAATTAAAGGCAATAGATTGGATTTTTCTCGTGACTTTCCAGGATTCCCGTCTAAATCGTAGTGCGATGGCATCGAACGTATGTTCGTGGTTGTCGTCACCTATGTTCCATAAAATATAGGACATTTCGTGCCAACGCAATCGGGGAGAATTATCGTTTGGCCTTTGCACATAGGTGTACGGATCGTGTGTGCCATATAACCGCAGGCGTCAGTCGATGGAGAGAATGAGGATGGAAACACACGAGGCGAGAGAAACAACGAGAGGGAGCCAGCGGTCGCGCGGATGTCCGTCAGCGGGTCCGCCTGCTAGCTTCGTAGCTGATTTTCCGGAGCGTATGTGGACGACGTTTGGGATGAAGCAGGCAGGATATTCGGTCGTTGAATAGAAGTCAGACGAGAGACGGAAGAGCGAACGAACGGGAACGAGCGAGCAAGGGAGACGGTGAGGTAAAAAGCCAGAAGAGAAGAGGATGGCACGCGTTCTGCGATCCATCGTCGGCAATGTACCGCGAGAGCGAGTGAGAGTGAGCGAGGGAGTCAGATGCCGAGGAATAGCGAGAACGAGAAAGAGAGAGATGGCTAGATTGGAAGCATGAAATATTCATGCTGACGGACATGGACTGACACGTGCTGTTTATGCATTCGGATCCCGGGAGATTGCAAAAATACACACTCGCGTATATACTCTCTCATACCCTTTCTTCTTCACCGTGGCTGTTGCGCGGAGTGTCGGACGTGGAAATGGTACGAGCGTAAAAAGGCATTTCGCCTATCCATCCCTCTGCCCTCTTGCTCTCGTTCCTGTATGCTCACGAATGCCGTGATACGGGGCTAACGAATACGGAAAATAAATATTTGCCGTTGCCTTACGAGAGATTTTATTTCGCGGATTTGCGTAGTGGCTGTTGTCGTTTTCATTCTCGCGTAGTTACTTCGGAAGGATGGCTTACTACGAGCTTTTTTTTTATTTCATCATTTCGGATACCGACTGTTGGTAACAATGTTCACGATGCTTCAAGCTTGTACATTGTCCGTGCTATTCACAGTCACCTCAGATCGTCAAAAGAGATGAAATTGGTGTTAGACATTTGCATACAATCAAGGTCAAACATTGCGCAAAAAACAAATTGTCCGAAGTAACAATTTATCCAAATTGACCCATTCTCCTCTACTGTACACGCGCTAATACACACGATAAATATTAATTAAGGTTTACTACCTCATTAGCTCGTTAACGCGATTAACCTTAAATAAGGTTTATGGGGCTAACTAGCTTTAAATACGCGAATTGCTACACTCCATAGTCGCAATTTCTAAACGTCATATTGCACGGGTAGTTTCATACAATATCAATGAAAAAAAGTTCGATATCTCGATTTGAAAAAAACAACTTTCTATGATAAATCTCGGTTAATCAGGGCTAATTCTAATGTCGATGGCACGTTCATCATACGGAGGAGGCTGTGCGAGGGTGAAACCACCGGTTTTTGGGATAATTGTCTCTTGGCATAGGCCGAGTTGGCACATACCTGAAATTTCCTAGCAATTAAAATGGCATGACGAGTGAAGTGTACGAAGTCTCGCAGAGTCTTATGCAGCGAGTAAGTTGGGGGCGAGCATATTCAAATCAGACCAAAAGACGGGGTGTGAGTGGGAGGGATGGAAGGAAATGCGTCTAGGTATGTTGAGTTGGCACCGAGAGTCACGAAAGTCGGAATAAGTCGAAGTCACAGACATGCCGCTGTCTCATTGTTTGCCCTCGTTGTCTATTTTACTTAGAGTCCTCGTTCTCCATCTCCTCCGATCTTTCTCATCCTCTCTCTCTCTCTCTCTCTCTCTCTATCTTTCTCGCTTTCTTCCTTTCTGGGAGGTGCATCCGATGAATTATTTAGCTCGTAGAGTTAAATGAATAGATGAACTCGAACGGTTCTCAGTACTTTCAATGGCTTTCCCATGCTCCGTGCAAAATTGAGGTTCGTTACTTTGCGAAACTGTGATTTTATTATCCGCGTTTATTCTTCGGATCAAGCACAGAAATGTTCATTTTTCATTTCGAGATAGGACGTAAGAGTCTATTAAAAAAAATAATTTCCATTTGAGGAATACAAATACCACTTTTCAATAAATTGTTCGACCTTATCGACATTTTTTAGTCCACAATTTCCAGAAAGTTTTAGCTCGCTGGTTGGGTATTCTTGAACATTCTTGAACATCACAATATTCTAGAATAATTATAGATATTTCTTGAAACAATCGAGATTAGCATTAGTACAAATTTTCAGCGAGATCGTTCAAGCCGTTTTGGAAATGTTGGGAATAATCGGGTTAACGTCGCTTACCCGTTGCAAACTTCACACCCGTACACTTGCGCCTGGGCGCTCATACCGGCTGCACTTTTTCACGCATGCGCGACCGAGGCGTACACCCGGGTGCTCGCACAATGCGCGCATGCATAGATAAGCGTATGTACATACACCACGCACGAACGTAAAGATATAATTGTTCGATGTTACGGAATGTTTTAAGCGTTTCTGTATTACAATCTGGAAACCAATTATTTTCAGGAAAACAAAGCATCCTCTGGGGCAAAAGAGAAATCATAAGCTTTCTGCATCACGTGAGTTTCGACAAGGGACGCAGGATGGCTGGTAAACATCGGCATAAGATATTAAACAGAAACCGTTGAGTGAAACGACGAGGGAAGAAAAAGAACGATAAAAGCTTCGCATCTAGGATCAGAGAGAAGGAGAGTTTTTTCTTTGACGCTCGAAGCTCCAACAAGCCGTCTGCGCTCAATCGGCACGACTGCTTCTCTTTGTCTCTTACCTCGCAGTCTGTCGGTCCAGGGGTCCGAGAATAACCGAACGAATATCTCTAATTCTCCACAATAGAGGATAAAATATTATTTTTAATCTTCGGTTAGGTCTTGAAAGTAAATATTACCGCACAGAAATAACAGCATTCGTTACGTTTTATAAACTATAATATAAATTGAATAATTTTCATGTGAAATAATATTAATATGTAGATGTTTATCATACGGTTGAAAGTCATGCCGAGCCATCGAGCTAGGTAAATTTCATTCAACTTCGATTAACAACGAAATTATAATTATGATATTCGTGTTACGCGGGAAATTTCCGGGAAAATCTGAAAAATCTGAAATCTGTAAAAAACGCCTAGACGATGAGGCCAACATTGTTTTGCTCCAAATCCTCTTTATTTGATGATATTCGCATTGCGCGAGGAATTTCTGATTCCGAAACGGGGCTACAAAGTCTTTTTGGGCAAATAAAAATTTGACCCCTCCCGACCCTCCAAAGTCTCGGAAAAAAATTACAAATGTCGACCGCGCTTGCCGGGGGTGAAAATTTGTTTGTCGTCCGAAAAGACTTTGTTGGAGCGTTATGGAATCGGAAATTTGTCGCTGATGAAGATTATGACCTTCTTTTAGACGATATTTCAAAAACTCTAGGAGAAAAATACAAAAATCGCGAAATAAGGTTTTATCCACTGAAGGTCGATAAATTCTGCAAATTCTGAAACGAGGCCGTGATTTTCTTGTAGTACGAGCAATTTGTGATCGACATAGGCTCTTAGAGCTTGAGAAAGGATTAAAATTCACCGGAATGCAATATGGCCAATTTCGATGCGAAACCTCGAAAAATTGATTTTTCGTGACGCTGTATCTTTCTTCTCCTTCGTCACATAGAAAATTACACGAATAACTTTTGAAAAGTTAAAAATGATGCTACAAACTCTTTTCGGACGAAACAAAATTTTGACCTCTCTGGACTCTCCAAAGTCCCGAAAGTAAAATCCGAATGTCGACTATCGGTGAGAGTCAACATTTTTTTCGTCCAAAAAGGGTTTGTTGAGTGATTGCGGAAACAGAAATTTGTCACCGATTAAGATTATGACGTTATTTTGGCCGTTATCTTCAAAACTCTACGAGAAAATCGCAAAGAATGCGAAATAACGATTTTTCCAATTAAGGTCGAGGAAATCTGCAAATTCTGAAACGAGACCATGATGTTCTTGTTGTACGGAAAATTTGCGATCGACTTCGGTTCTTATAATTAGCCATTTAGTCATTAATGGATAAGGGATAGCTTAGAGTTCGAAATCGAAGTAAAATACTGTTTTACCTCGATTACTGCTACATTGAAGGGTCATCCGTTTGTTAATTTATAACATCGTCACTAATTCATTCCCATATCCCAAATCGAAGATAGATCCGAAGGTTCACTTTATTTCACTTTAAACGTTCGATCCTCATCGATTTCGTGGACAAAATGTAGAAACCGTGTTTCGCCATCGCGAACCTTCTGTTTTTTATCCCAGGCCGAACGTAGTACTAAGAGCTGGCAGCTGTTGGCGTTCCCGTGTTTGGTGGAAAACGGTCCAGGGGAGGGTACTCTTACACCATTTATTATATGTATGTATGTGTACATGTATATCTATATATCTGTAGAGAGAGAGAGAGAAAGAGATAAAAACTCACGATATACGTAGTATAGCAAGAGGGTGTACAAAACGTGTACTATAACTGGGCGAGGCGATCCGAAAGCGTCTAGACGGCGGGACGTACACCCAATTCCGGTACGACGGCGTGCCACTTCATAACTTATATCGAGTTGCGGAACGTACATGGAGCTCCGGCACTTGCTCGAGAGTAAGAGAGAGAGAGAGAGAGAGAGAGAGAGAGAGGGAGAGAAGGTGAAAAAGAGACAAAAGTAGTGAAGGGCTTGAACGAATACGACAAGGACGGAGAGCTGGTGAACGAGAACGATTGAAGGCTTCTAAAGAAAAAAGTGCGCGAGACGAAAGCACGATGCTTTTTTTTATTTTCGCGAGAGGAGAACGGAACTGTGAGAAATAAGAAGCATCGAATGTTGTGTAAGGAAAGAGGGCGAGGGACAAAAATCAGACGTACTTTTTGGATAAGAAAAAGTACCGGTAGCGACGCTTTAGAAAAGGGCAGTGAGCAAAGGGCGAGCAAGTCGAAGGGCTGTTTACCGAAATCTTTTAATATGATCGAAAAAGTGACGAGTATACTTAACTCTAAACAAATAGGAAGGATTGAAAAACTAGCGAGAAAATATAAGGGTAGAAATAGGGAGAGAAAGAAAAGAAAATCTCACGAATTATTCTACTTCCGGTCTTGCCGCTTCACGGATCTAGCAAGAAGACACTAATTATAAGAGGCAATTCGTAGCTGAGAATAATCAAGAATGAAGTTTTAAGAAGGAATAGCCAGACAAACGTGGGCTTGTTTTCAATAAGAAATTTTTTATAAACGAAGAAGAGGATGTACGTGGTCTTTGCTAAAGGCGGAAGAGCGATAGACCAAGGGACAACAGGATCGATGCAGAGAAAAGTAGAATAGGCTTTACATCACCAATAAAAAATTCTGCACGATTCCATCCCTTTCTTTTATTTTGCTGAATCACAGCCTTTCCTTTTCCATTCCATTCGAGATAACTCCCTACTTCTTCCCATTCGCCATTTTCCATGTAATCTTTCTAGACTGTATACGTTCCGCTTACCCAAATTCTTATAGTTCCTCGCTTCTTCGCGCTTTCCCTCCATCCGACGCAAGGAGGAACGCGAACGTACGGTGAAGAAGAGACCTTGTCTCGAGGTGTACACCCCTTTAGGATCGTCCTATACCGGGTCAAAAATAAACGAAAAATAAGGCGCGAAGGAAGAGTTTTCGGCGAGTCTTTGGAGTTTCGGACGTTACCCTGTGAAAAAGAATGTTCTTCGAGAGTGAACGAAAGGATGAGAGAGTGAGTCTGCTCGGGGAAAGAACTATAACGAGACTTCGTCGTCGAGGGTGAGTTTTCTTCAAGCAGTTTTGTCGGAAGAGCGCGTGTGAGGGACCCGTCGACTTGTCATCTCTTACGCGAAGCTACGATGATTTGCAGACGTGTTTTCCAGTCCCGATTTCTTTTTCTCTCTCTCTCTCTTACTTGTACTTTTTCGCTTTGTCTTTGCAACGTTGTTTCTTGTTTATGTTTCCTTTTTTTGAAAACTTGACCGAAGCTCGTTCTGGCGTTAAATCGTCCTGTATACCTGTCCATTTTACGCTCCACGTATCCTTCGCGCCTCGTTCTTCACGACAAACTCGATAAACTGTCCCATTTTAATTCATCGATGGAAATAAATTTCGTAGGAAAAGTTTTATGGTTTCTTAGGTAAAATTTTCTTATTTTCTTCCCATCCTGTTGTAGATTATTTTTTATAGTTTTTCTATTTTTTTCTATTGCATTTTCACTATTCTGAAATTTTCGTGAATTAGACATTTTTTGTCGATGCGTATTAGTTTGGCGGACTATTTTCTCTTTCTACTTAACGAATCCGATCGACCAAGACGACGGATCCTCTCACTATCCTCTTGCTATCGTAATCGAGGTGATTTCTTTCGAAGGTCGGGTTAATTCGCTTAAACACGAATCACGATCCTACTCCTGAATATTTATTTGCACAAGGACGACTAGATTAGAATCAAGGATGCTGGAAGTGCTCGCTGCGATTCGCTCTTTCTGCTACATTTAGGATTACGAATTCTCGAGAAGGTTTATCCTTCCGTTGACGTCAACTTCCTCCCTCTAAACCTCCGATCCTTTCACCTTAACGAAGCAAGACACCCATGGACGTTCTGGACGGTTTGCTTAGGATAATTTCATCGCATGCATATTTAAACGTTACTGCTGGAAGCACGACAAACTCTATGTTACATCGCGGTTACACACTCGGTTCCTGTTCGACTCGGTTACGAACAAAAATAGACGACCTGCAAAAATAAAGTTCGCCACTTCGGGTCACCGACGTGTGTACTTGCTTTCCGTAAGGTCAATCCCTTTTTCAACTCAATTTTTACAGACGGTTATTAATGAAAAAAATTAATTATCTTATAATTTCAGTAATCAATTTTTCATCGATGTACGACGAAAAAGGATAAAATCCTTACGGAGCAGCGGACTTTGTTATGCCAATTTGTGTCGGGAATACGAATAATATCTTTTTGGTGTCGGGAAATCAAACAAGAGATGAAGATATGTCACGGAAAGAAAGAAAGAAAGGGAGTGACATATACGGGGAGTGTCATAATATTCTCCCCGTAGGATTGACTCGGTTCTATGCGAACTATGTAACTAAGATGCGCGGGAGTAACGAGTGCGGCGTGGTACGGGGGATCTTCGGGGACTTTGGAAAGTTGACCGTTGAGCCGGCAATTTCGCAGCTGGGAAGGCTTTCGAGAGTGGCAAAACTCGCGGATGGAGGTTGCCCGGGGAAGGATTGCTCATAGTGAAGTTTCAACGCCGCATATAATACTATCTCCCCTCTCGCGTACCGAGCTATGCACACATATATAGGGATCCACCCATATAATATATATATATATATATATATATATATATATATATATATATAAGGCATTTTATCCCAATTGGTCTGCTACGTTTTCGAATAATGCTAATAAGGGCTAACTACCCTTCAATATCTGTTTTCAAATGTCAACAATATGGACAAATTAAGACGAATTTTTTAAACGTATATTTTACAAAATCCAATTATTATTATTATTATTATTATTATTATTATTATTATTGTTGTTGTTGTTGTTGTTGTCGTTGTTGTTATTATTATTATTATTATTGGTATGCGATTTTATTGCGTTCATAGCGACACGTTTGGTTATTTTTTTGATAATATCAACAGAACAATGTTGTTTTTCTGATGATCCGAGGAAAGTTGACTTTTATTTGTGAAAATTGATAAACGCGAGTAAAGAAGGAAACTGTGTAGTTTCTGGTAGAAGACGTTTTTATTTCATCGTTGAAATTTGTTTAAGGATCAGTATTGGTAAGTTTGTTTATTGAATGGAGTGACAAAATTGATGTTAGGACGAAACGATGGACCATTTGATATGGAATGGCTCATATACGGCACATCGTTTCTCTATATCGGTATGCTTCGTTCCGACGAAGGAGTAGGTACCAGAGCTTCGCAGACACACCCGGAACCTTAATAGAACGTACACACCTTTCATAATACACTATACAAGCTACGATAGCGTTAGCTCGTTATCTCTCCCTACCTCTCGCGCGCTTTCGCCCAGCTTTTGACGATGGTGCCTGTCGTCCGGGCTCTCTCTCTCGCTCTCTCGCTCTGTCTCTCCCTCTTCGTCTTCTTCTTCTTCTTCTTCTTCTTCTTCTCGTACTTTTTATAATTAAGAAGACCGTTCATTTTCTCCTTGTCGGCCTTGGTGTTCTTTCATTTTTCAAGCTCCGCTTGGCTCTCGCGCCACCAAACTACCAACCCCTACTACACTTCTTCTTTTTTCACCCTCTCTCCCCCTCTCCCCCCCCTCTCTCTCTCCCCTCTCTCTTCTCGCGCACAACGTCCCAGAGTAAACTTCTCGGACGTGCCGAGTGATTCATGGACTCTTGCCGTTTCTACGGAGCTAAAGCAAAGAAAAGAGAGAACCTAGTACGCAACATCGTGGAAAATACGAAAGCAGATTTCCGTTTCGACTGCGTGGGAGAAAGATGGGGCAAAATGGCATATCGAGAAAAAAAAAATCATCTCTCGTCTCGATCGTAGCGAATTATAGCTTAAGCCTACTGCCATAATCTTTATATTTGTGATTAGAAAACCTGTAATTGAATCTTTCGTGCCAATAATAATTTTTTGTATATTTGTTCCAAATCCTTTTTCCTTCATTTTCCAATTTTTTGTTAGTAAAAAACAGGCATTATCTTTTAACTAGTACATTTATCAATAAAATTAAACGATCAAATCCTGAACACGTTGTTTTCATTGAAAGGAAAACAAAGCTGTAGATATTTCAATTCGATCAGTTGGAAATTGAAATCGTCAAATAAACTGTATTCCTACCATACTTTTCGAAAAAAAAGTATTCTATATTTTATTTTATACGTTTAATAGCAGTTAATTATTTTTATTCATCCATTTTCTGTATGCTAAACAGTGGAATTTTTTGTCCTCATTAAACGAAGGGGGTCCATTTTGCCCCACGTACCCCCCCCCCAAATAGATAGTTCAATATATATACATATACATACTCAATATTGTATACAGAAAGGAAGTAGTAGTGCACAAGCAACATCGTCCAGAAGACGTTGCGTCGAGTAATTGAAATTTTTTACTCGAACTCGTACTTCTCCTGCCCTCGTTTTTCTTTACTCTTCTATCTTTCTTCTCCTCGCGAGCTTTTTCACATATTCCTCAAATGAGAGGATAGTACAGGACTTGGATATATATATACACATACATCCATGTGTATGTATGTGTTTACACACCGAACGAGATTCAAACTTATTTCGTTTCTCAAGCCACCGGTTTTCCACTGAATTCTCGCAGCCAGAGATCTTTCACTGCTCCGACATTTTGTTCCATTACGCCGAGGGATTAGTCGGTTGTAAATAAATATATGTATACAGCCCCTAGTGCATACATGAGTTATTCGCGTACACGAGAAATTCCAGTGTTCGTCGGATTGCTTTTTTCGGTTATCTCTCGAGCTTTACAGTTGTTACTTTAACGATTCAAGGCTATTTGATTTCCTGAGGGAAATTTAACGTCGATTTGCTTCCTACAGTGGGATAACATTTTTTAAGTATACGATAGTGTTTCTATCGAAGTTAAGTACTTCTTGCCGATGACAGCTCGAGGTTTTATAACAAATGCATGGAGATTCTTGGGAAATGCGTTTGTGTGGGTAATTAAGAGATTAATTTGGAGATAAGGGTGTGGATGAAAATTATCAGACGAATGTGTGGAAAATTATAGTAACAAGGTCATTTTAATTATATAAATTTAATAACTGTCATTGTCATTTAATCTAACGAGTTTCTAGTGAAAATATATAAATTTTCAAAGTAGATTTATATCGCGTTGATACTTTGGATTGGTTGGACTGATAGATCAAAGTTTTATTACATTTTTTTGTATTCATTGTTACTGAAGATTTTTCCTCAGTGTTATTAACGTATTTTTTGTTACTCATTGTTACTAACGCATAATTCTTCGATTCTTTGCGTTCCTTATTCCTTTTTTCCTAGCTCTTTTTCCTCGTCTCATTGTGGTCGTCGAATCGAACTTTTCGCTTGTGTCTGCAGACGACTTTCTACATTGTAACGCGTTTGTCCAGGCGACGAAAAGTTTCGGAAAACCGATGTCAGGCACAGTCGTGGCACTTGGAAAGTCTGATATTACTACAGGGACTCATCAAAGCTCCGGAAGAATGAAACGCTTGGTAATTTGATGGGCGAGCCGGCGCACGGTTAAGCGGTCACCGCACCAAGTATTGGCTTCGCGAAGAACCGGTTAACTTTGCTTGATCGCCAGAATTGCACGTTGAACATTATCCAACGTAATATATTTTAACAGTGACGCATAAAATAAATGAATTTTTATCAGGAAGATATCATTATTGACAAATAAATCGAAAATGTAAATACAAGCTTTACATTTTATTCGTACAATTTGATAAACGTTGCATTTTCTGTAAATACAAAAATCTACATGAAAAAAATTATAAACAAAAATGTATAAACAGTCGAGATAGAAATATATTTCACTTGTTATTGTTATTATTATTATTACGTGTTTTGATTTGCATAACTCTGGGTGGATAAACTCAATGTATTTTTATCATAATGTTATATTTTGATTTTGATTCACAATTTGCAGAGAGAACGAATTTTTATATGAAAACAAAGAAACAATATATTTGATAAATTCTTCTTTTTGTCTGTCAGATATTATTATTATTACGTATTTTTATTTGCATAACTCTGTTCCAAAGTTTTTTTTACAATATTTCACTTATATTTTATATTAACGATGGATAAACTCAATGTATTTTTATAATAATGTTATATTTTAATTTTGATTCACAATTTGCAGAGAGTACGAATTTTTTTCGCAATTTGCAAAGAGCACGAATTTTTATATGAAAACAAAGAAACAATATATTTGATAAATTCTTCTTTTTCTCTGTCGGATCTTATCGTGTCCGTGGATAAGAAAGAAACGTCGATATAGTTGTATTCGTGTCTCGATTTGAGAAGGTGCGCGGTCAACAAGTCATCTATAACACTCGGTCGAAGACGTCCGCGATATCCTCTTGAATCGTCGAAGACAACGAGATCAAGGGGTAAACTCTTGGAAAAGGGGAAAAGATTGGTTCCGATAGACGTAAGTAAGAGCTCTACGCTATCTGGATTTACCGTATGAGAACACCAGCAAGCATGTTCGCTGACCGACTTTGAGTGGATCATAAAGGCCACTCGTTTCTTCCTTCGATTTCCCTCCAAGCTTTCCAGATTCGTACATTTTCGCTTCTCGCGTCGTATCTGATTTTTGCAAACAATGATCGAAAACGTCGAACTACAAGAATTATAACGTAAGACAACTTTTTTCAATCGGTAATCAAATAATAATTCAACCCCGTATCATCGATGATCAATTTTTTACATTGCGAAAATAAAAAGTTGAAGGACGCAATAAATCGCTGAAACTGAAAACAAATCTGTCTCGATAAATTTCGAACAAGATTTTGTCAACTTTTGAAATCATTTTTCTATTTCTTCGATGATGTCGCGAGTCGTTCGAGCTTGAGGATTAATTAAAAGATGAAATTAAGAAGGAGGCTTGGAGTGAAATTATAAAAATCTAAAAAGGAAGTTTTTGATAAAATTGTTTTTTCGAATCATTGTGAACAATATAATACGTATTTTTTCGAAGACGAGCTCGAATATTGGATCAAATCGATAGTGTCCTAGTTTATTTTTGATCTAGCAAAGAAGTTTAAGGAAGTTGAAGGAAGTTCTTTAGTTTAGTAACTTCATAGACGTGGAAATTCTCGAATTCGTTATGGTCGCATCTCGATAAAAATCGATAACCGGTCAGAATACCGGATCGTTATCGCGAGAATTTCGCATTTGTCCCCCAAGGACCTTTATCGCTGGTCGTTGAAAGAAATGCGAGCTTCGGAATCCGCTTAGCGAATGCCAGAAAGGTCAGTGACGTTTCTTTGCGCGAGGCTACCGACCATCGGCGTTCACGCTCCGAAACGACAAATTCAAGTGTTGGATTTCTGCCAAAATGGGCTTGAGAAGAACAGGAAATATTGTCGGTTAGTGTCATCCCCTAACATGTCGTGGATCGTCCTGGCGGCGTAATATCGTTGGGCTTTCCAAGCGATCGGAACGTGAGTTTTCAATTTCATCCCCTACTCGAGTTGTCGTTTCATGACATCGTAGAGGGCGAGTTACCACGGTCATGATACTCGAGTCGTTCCAATTCACTCTCCTCGTTCTTACAATTTATTCCTAATAATGTATAATAAATAATACCATTATTTTTAATTAATTTAAAAATTATTTTTATTTCTTATTAATTTTATTCAACTTTTTTTCTGTCACGATACTCGAGTCGTTCCAATGCGCTCGTCCTTACAATTTATTTCTAATAATGTACAATAAATAATATCATTATTTTTAATTAATTTAAATTAATTTAAAAATTATTTTTATTTCTTATTAATTTTATTCAACTATTTTTCTGTCGCGATACTCGAGTTGTTCGAATGTATTCCTCGTCTTTACAATGTATTCCTAATAATGTATAATAAATGATACCATTATTTTTAATTAATTTTATTTCTTATTAATTTAATTCAACTTCTTTTTCTGTCGCGATACTCGAGTTGTTCGAATGTATTCCTCGTCTTTACAATTTATTCCTAATAGTGTATAATAAATAATACCATTATTTTTAATTATTATAAATTAATTTAAAAATTATATTTATTTCTTATTAATTTAATTCAACTTTTTTTTCTCTCACGATACTCGAGTTGTTCGAACGCATTCCTCATCCTTACAATTTATTCCTAATAAAGTATAACAAATAATACCATTATTTTTACTTATTGTATATTAATTTAAATATTATTTCTATTTCTTATTAATATTACTCAATTTTTTTTCGAACATTTGCATTTTTTCAAATTTTCCCAAATCATCCCCTTTTCCATTTTTGCTAGTCCTTACCCTTACCAACTTCATTCATCTAACGCAATTTTCAGTTCGCAGACAAAGTGTTTACACCGCTGTAAAATCCAACTTTCAAACAATTGGAATTTTTACTTTGAATTTTCTCAAGATAAGATTGAATATTTACATTATGATTCGCATTCAGAATTATCTCTTAACACTTCGCAACGTGGAGGTCAATCAACGTGACATTATCTGGTCTTTGACCGTGTCCGTATGTATTTTCCAACCGAAGATTCGAGGGAACTTCCCCGGGGTTCTCGGTTCTTTGGCTGCTTTCTCGTTTCCAGTTTATGTCTCGCGCTATACGCGATTCGCCGATCGCTAGTACACTCACGTAGTATCTGGATGTCCGTCGAGGGCGTGCTGCATCTCGCGGCTCTTCCACTTTCTTCTTCCCTCTCGACCCACGATTCTGTACCATCTCCGCAAGAATCCTCTTGGCTTTCTTGATACTCCGAATTCTTTTCTTTCTCTCATTTTCCTCTTTTCGATGTTTCGAAGAGGGTTGGGGTAGGGGGTTGGGCGAGTTTGTCGTTGATTGAAACAAAAATGACGGCTTGACAAATTTGGCTTTTGCCTCGAATCACTAGTTATCTCACGTACGATATCGATACGTCCTCTGTATATCAGCGAAAATATAATAAAAAAAGATCTCGCTGCCACTGTCTATACGAACTTTCGTCTTTATATGTCGGATGTTCTGGGCGAGTTGAAAAATTTTATATATCCAGTGTTTTGGAAAGAAATATAATTTATTTTAATACGAGAGATATATTACTTAAATATATGCTAATATTAAATAATAGTAAGCAAATTTCATATATCGAGTATTTTAGATAAAAATTTAATTAAATTTAATATGAGAGATATATTATCTAAATATGGGGGAGGGGGGGGGGGGTATAAAATAATAGTGAGAAAAGTTCATATATCGATTATTTTAGAAAAAAAATTTAATTATTTTAATATGAGAGATATATTATCTAAATATGTGGGAATATAAAATAATACTGAGAAAAGTTCATATATCGATTATTTTAGAAAAAAAATTTATTTATTTTAATATGAGAGATGTATTATCTAAATATGGGGGGGGGGGGTAATAAAATAATAGTGAGAAAAGTTCATATATCGAGTATTGTAGAAAAACATTTAATTAATTTTAATATGAGAGATATGTTATCCAAATATATGGGAATATAAAATAATAGTTAGAAAAGTTCATATATCAAGGATTTTAATAACAAATTTAATTTATATTAATACGAGAGATATATTATCTAAATATATGGGAATATAAAATAATAGTTAGAAAAGTTCGCATATCAAGTATTTCCGAAATAAATTAAATTTATATTAATACGAGAGATATATTATCTAAATATATGGAAATATAAAATAATACCGAGAAAATTTCATAAATTGAGTATGTTAGAGAAGAATTTAATTTATTTTAATACGAGAGATATATTCCCTAAATATATGGGAATATAAAATAATACTGAGAAAAGTTCATGTGCCAAGTGTTTTAGATAAAAACTTAATTAATTTTAATACCAGAGACACTACCTAAATAACAATAACATAAAATAATAAAATTCATATCTATAATAAAAAGTTTGCTCCCCTCTGCTACCCCTAAAAAAACCTTCTGCTAAATATAAATCGATAGCAAAAAAGCGATTTAATTCAATCGTAATTGAATCCCATAACACTTGGAACACATAGTCTTTTAACCTATACATACCTTCTGTATAAATTGTACATGTAAATCGAAATGTACTTGTCACACAGGAATTCGAAGTTTGAATTCAAACAACTATAAACACGATCTCTGTCAATGGGCTTCGAACGTTGGATTAAGTAGAAACAGAAACCCGAGTTATTTTTTGGCATGACTCGAGAGAGGCTCGTGTCGAATTCCCAAATAGCTGAGTGTATATATAATTTTTTACCGGAATATTAAACGTTTCAAAAGTGCTTGTAGGTAAATTTAAAAAAAACATTGTACGAAGGGTAAACGTATATCGGTGAAAAGGGCCTTGTAGAAAATTACCATGGCAACATGGTAATAACGATCCGGATATTTTTGGCGTTCGGACGTCACCACCGGTTGTGCCTGAGATGCTTACAACGCGGTAAACGATTTTTTACGACGTGAGCCGACATTTTTATCACAATGGTGTGTAAGAATTTCTTCAGGGGGTTGACAAATGTCCCTGCCCTATCGACTACTGGGTCCCTTTCTCTTGGCGCACCCGTACTTTTGTATAATAAAAAAATATCTCGATATTCTAGATAGTCCGGATAAGAAAAAGAGTGGGTTACTTTCTATTCGTGAAGTTTGCGTCACGAAAATCCTGAATTTTTACATCACTGTTTTTTTTTATCTAGATATACGAAACGTTGGATTCTTTTTTTATCGATCGTGAGTTCTTTTTTTTCCAGAGTATAATTGTTTTCATAAAAAATATGTTTGAAGCGAGTGGTTTAAAATGATAAAAAAAAAAAAGAAATCGCTATATATACGTGTGTAAAATTTATGTATTATGCAAGAACGGAATCGATTCATAATAGAATAGAGTTTTCACAGTTCAAGTACCTTTTATCTCCGACTTTCATCATCTCGCATGAATGAACGACAGACGTCGATTTGGCAATAGCTATTATCCCATCATCTCTCTCTCTCTCTCTCTCTCTCTCTCTCTCTCTCTCTCTCTCTCCCAATTTTTTTCATCCAAACCAAGTACAGCAGTTCCGAAAACTGGTCGTTCAAGCATGCAATAAAATTTATCAGAGACGTTTCCGTAATTGCACGTTGTCTGACACTTCTATTTTCCTTACTTCGGTTGGTCTTCTCTCCATGAAAGATCATTAAGTACATCTTTAAATTTTTATTTCTACAGTCATTCTATCGTCGATTTACACATTGCCATCTATTCGTGACAGCGAATAAGAGAAAGCTAGAGAAAGACGGAGATGGAAAGAGTGCAACGTATCAGCATCGACAGACGATTATCTCAGGCACGAGGGTAGTTGCATAAGTCACTCTATAGCAATCTTCGATTGATCAAAAGATACCGAGACGATAAAGTGTGTCTTGGAATGCTAGAACAATAAAGTTCGATCGCGTCTGGAAGTGTTAAAGAAGAGAGAGAGAGAGAGAGAGAGAGAGAGAGAGAGAGAGAGAGAGAGAGAGAGAGAGAGAGAGAGAGAGAGAGAGAGAGAGAGAGAGAGAGAGAGA
>JAPYZT010000470.1:0-33203 GCA_030522965.1 Tryphoninae sp. A BG-2022a
AAATTATACGTCAATTATATTGGTACAATATTTCTTGGGACAATTTTACGTTAAACCGAGCATGCGCTCCTCGATCCATTCATCCTGTTTCCGTTTCTTATTTTATAAATTCAAAATTCATTATTTTCAATTTTTTTTTTTTCATAACACTAGTTTTTCACAAAGAATAAAAAAAATTTACAAATAAATAAATCATAGGATAATTATATTGTTACAATTTTACACTGAACCTTACCGGTGTTTTCATTTATTTATCCCGAGCACGCGCTCCTCGATTCATTCATCGTATTTCCTTTTCTTATTTTATAAATTCAAAATTCATTATTTTTAATTATTTTTTCATAACCCTAATTTTTCCCGAAAAAATAAACGAAATTTACATAAAAATAAATCATAAAACAATTGGTACAATTTTTCTCGGGACAATCTTGCATTGAACACCGTTATCGATAAAGTAATTTCCTGTAATGGAAAAAAAAACGATTATTCACGGTCTCGTATTATCGATTGTGAGAGAAATCGCCTTGCCATGTTCTGATCGAGATAAAAACATGCTTTTCCTCTATCTTCCTCCATCGATCGATAAAATCATTGTTTAAAAATCTTCTAAAAGATAATTTCCCATGAGCACTGGAATCCACTTGCCACTTATCTTTTTATTTGATCTTTCACTGTTGTCTTCGTCGACTTGAAAACTCGAGAATCACGAGGACGCTACGTTTTTATTCCTTGTACGGGACGAATATTTCAATCCGAACATTATTACCGTGAAACCGTGAATAATTCGAATTTTCCGTGACATATAACAGCTTTACCAATGACGCATCGTCGCGTCTTCTCGAATCGTTACCAAAGACAAACGACTACGTTACGTTGGGGAAGTTACTTACAAAACAACAAAAAAAGGTCGAAGGAACTGAAACGCAGGTCCGATGAACCTGCGGGGCAACGTACTCTTTCCTCTCCTTCTTGCTCTTTCTCTCCCTCTCCAATCTCTCTTTCTACCCGCACAACGAGGCACCCAAGCTTCGTGTGGTCGACGGTTGTAGTTCCGCACCGTACTTGGCCGCACGTGAGGATAGGATCGCGTGCCCTGCATACCGCACCCTTTATTCTCTCGCTTTCTCCTCCCTTCCCTGCATTACTTTATATCTCCTCTTTTTCTCTCACTATCGCATCCTTCGACATTTCACAGCGACTCGCTGCCTTCTAACTATCTCCGCTTCTCGTTCTCAACTGTATTCTTATTTTTCCTGGAGCACTTCTTTTGTTGCTGGGCAATGTCTTGCCACTACGAACATTCGTGGTTACGTGTATAAACCTCCTTTTGTAACATCCACACTTTTATTCCAATGTCACGTCGTATCCTCGAGTTTCCCAGAATTTTTAGTAAAAGGACACTTGGGTTACATCCTACTCTTGTATATTTTAGTATCATCTTGCATCATAATTCATAGCTTTCTGTATGGGAATACGCTCGGGATATCGATATTGCAACGTTATGTCGCGTAGCGGTAAGATCGTAGTAGTTCGCCAGAAATCCGACAGATGGCTGCTAGTGGTGCGCTTTCTCGTATGCTTAGGTCGATGGTCCGGCGTATATAGGTAGTCTACTTCGTAACTCGGAAAATGTTTTAATTAATTGTATTTATTCAAATATCGAAATGTTTCAAATTATTTATAGAAAATACGTTATTGTTAGTCATCGTACGTCTTGTAATTATTGAATACCCCTGTAGTTGGAAAAAGGAGCAGGGTGTCGAGCGGTTGCCAAGTCGCCTCCTTTTGGACTTCCCTTATGTTCTCCACATTCCTCGAACGTTCCCAGCGCTCGTTTCTCCGTGGAATCGTTTTGCCGCTTGATCGCGTCGATCAACTGTCGATGACCTCCAGCACTTTAGAACACTCGAGGAGATGGAACGATAGCCCGAGAATATAGACGTGAGAGCTTGTAGAACTCGCCGATGGGGAAGCCTTCGATCTCCTTCCCGTGTGGCTAATAACCGCCGCCTCGTGTTTTTCTTCCGACATTAAATGTTTTTTTTCTTAGTCACTTCCTCTGTGAACAAGAGAATCCTTAATCTAAAACCAGTTTCCTGTTTTTGTGTTACAGACTTGCGGTGAGCGACTGTGCGCCTCAGACGTCGCGGGTCAGCTCGAATCTACACAGCAGCAGTAGCATGGCGGTGAGCCGAGTACCGAGCCCTCCGCCACCCGAAGCAAACACTCCAGTTGCCGAAAATTGGTGTTACACGCAGGTACGTACGAGTGAAACCGCGAACGATTTTACGTGAAGATCGTCAGAGTTACATCCGATCGACCACAGGATCATCGCTCGTAGAGGGAATATTCATCACCATTGGAAGAGGAAATGGTCGATTCGTTATTAGTCTCGAAAGAATTAGGGAAAACTCACATACCAGAAGGATCAATTAATATTTTAGTGGTATCCATATTCTTCACTCGTTCCTTTTCATCAAGTAGGTAGGTAGGGTACGAAGATTTTCGTGGCAATAAGGTGTGCAATAAACCGTTCCTAGGAGAGGTCGTGACCTAACTTAAAAAAAGAAACGTTGAGCCAAACTTTTTCGAGGATCGCTTGAGAAAGCAATTTTTATTCTTTCTTTTCGATACCCTTGCTTGTCTAGCCTTCCCTCAAAATACCTCCAGTGTGAAGCCTCGGCAATAAAACTTTACGGGAGAATCTCGATGTCTTCGGCAAAGTCGTAAAGTTTTGTGAAAAGGTGAAGAAGAAAAAGAAGAAGTTCTACGACCAATCTACGACTTGGGGTCAACGAGACCCCCGAACATGGTTATAAAAAAACGTCCCACTAAATTGTACGAAATAAAAAAGAAAAAAAGAACCCCCCCCCCCTTTCTTCAATAATGTTTTCGCAATAGCAGAAAAAACTTTCGCGACAAAATGAACGAAAAAGAAAAAGTAACGAAAGCATAACCAGAAGTTATGCACAAATCGATATCGGGTCTGCGTGGAGTTGAAGCCGTAATAGCCGTGGCTATAGTATCGAGTTGTAGCGTTCTCTAGTTGGTTGGTACCTGTGTAGTTTCGAAGGGGCCATAAACTGGGGAAAGATGGGAAGAGGAGTGAGAGAGAGGGGTAGAGGAGAGGTCGTGTATTAGTCGGAGCGGTTCGTACCGAGCTCTTGGCAAAACGGCACTGTGCGTGAGTGAACGCGGTGCTCCTGGGCCGAGAACTCGCGCGCGCGTTCTCGATCTATTTTTACATGGCGTCCTCCCTTGCCAAGTGAACGACCTGCAACTAGATATCTTCCTCGGAGAATTGCCCTCTCTTTCTCTCTCTCTCACTCCGTTCCTCGCTTTAGCACCGTACTTCTCGCGTGTTCTCTCCTTCTGTGTGTCTCGCGGCAGCCTTCCCCTCTTTCCTCTGCCCTCCTCTGACGGAGAATATTATTCTGTGTCTTTGAGCGTCTCATCTCTCCATAGGTCTGTATGCATATCTCTCGTGCCAGTTTTACATATCACATACGAGTTCTTCTCGGCGTACATCCACCTCCTCGTTTCGACACAATCGATGATAAAAATCTTCTCGCTCATTTATTCGAAACAATGGACGCGAAATTTTTCGTACAACCGAAGGAGGGCGTTAACTTGGCTTTATATATCTTTTTTTTAATGAGATCCGAACATCTACTTCACGGTTCTGTTAGGAGAGTGTTCGGTGGAAATTTGAAATTTATGTTTGTCTCGATTTAAATGCGTTATTTCGAAAAAGAAGGATTTCGCGTTTGAATTTGGCGCGTGAAATAGTCGCGGGATTGGTTCGGCCAATCAGAGATGGTTAAATCTCGATCGAGTTCTCCATTGGTGGATTGGACGCAGTCGGCTTGGGTTGCGTTTAAAGCAGTCGAATTGGAGGTTAGGAACTTACATCGTCCACCTCGCGACTTTGAACAAGCGCTGCGTCTCACTAAATCGTATTTCGATAAAAAACGAAACCAAACTGCGTGAATAATTATTGAACAAATCGACTCATCGTCATTATTTTATTGAAAAATAAATATTGAAGTTTTTATTCAAAGATAATTCTTGGATACAGTCAATGCTGTTTATTTGTCGTATTTTCGTTATGAAGACAGAACATCGTCACCCTCGTGAAGAAAATACGTGACCCTTACGATGGTTCCGCTTCCATGTAATGTTCTCCAGCTTTATCTTTCTCTTCTTCGCACCTTTGGACTCACCACAATCATTATCATCGTTGTTGCGTCTTTTGGTAGCATCGGTAGCCGGAAGCGCGAGCGCGTCTGGTGCTTGAACCCAGTACGCCAGAGAGTGCCCCTCGCGCGCAACTCGCCACAAACATCAACGTTACCACCTCCGTAGACGGCCACGGGAGGATGATTCAAGGCCGATTGGCGTGCGCGCGCGTTCACTCGCTCAACCGCCTAGCTCGGTGACGACCGTCGAGCGCTCGGCCAGCTCTACACACCAGCAGCCAGCAGCAGTAGCGCAGAGTTGAACGACTCTCTCGGGGCGTCGACCGCGCCGCACTCGTTGCGATCGGGCCCTCGTACCGACGTCGCTTCCCAGTTCCCACCAGAGAACACGTTCCTCGTTGTCGTCTTCCTCCCCCTTCTTCATCGTCTTCCTCTCCTTCTTCTTCCTATTCTCTTATCCTTCCCTCCTCCTCTACCCGTACATAAACCACCTGCCGAAGGAAGTCCTTTTAGGTACGTACACGAGCATAGGAACGACAAGAAAAGACGGATCGTTCGTGTAAATGATAAAACGGATATTGATTTTTTTAGCCTTGCGGGTCTACGGACAAAGAAATATCGGAACTTTTTTTTTACCATTTTCATTACACTTTTAGCATTGAAACATCAGCAAACAGAAGCGAAAGAATGAAGCAATTATCGAAATTTATGTCAACCGATGTTCAACGATCAACTTCGTGTGACGAGCGTCCACCTCGAAGTTTAAAATATCGATTTCTCCGAGAATAATGAACGGAATCTAAAGAAACTTTGCCACTCGATAAACGACGATGGCAAGAATAAACTCCCGTTGCGTTTGTATTCAAATATTATACCAGTTAATGAGAACTTCCATAAAACTGTTTCGTCGGTAACCGGGCGCTCTTACTTACCGACAAACTTCATCCAAATCATTATATCTCATTGAACAGGGAGTAAAAAGTAAATTCCAGACAACAACCTCCGAGGAAATCTGCCTGGACATTATTTTCGTGCTCTTTTTGCTTTCCCATACGACCGCGTTCGTGGAATTCGACCTTTTTCAGGCACACCTATGTGTGCCTGATACATGCGTGCCTGTATACAATGGTGTACCTATTAAGGGTGCTCTGATTTGTTTATTTTCGTTTGTTTCATTATATTTTAATAATGCGGATCATTTCCGCGAATTTACCCAGTTCTTGTTCAACACGCGGGGAGACAATATTTTTAAGGCTCACAGAAACCTCAACACTCGTACGAACAATACGCTCATACAAAGATACTGAAAAACTCTGAACGAACTCAACGGACCATAGAGAAAGAGAGCGAGGAAAAGGGCGGGAGAGAGGGAGAGAGCGAAAAGGTGGGAGGAGAAGAGGCGGCAAGAGGGGGAGGAAGAGAGAGAGAGATACTGTCTCGGACTCACCATGCGCACTCTCCGCATCGATCGCGTTCCTCGACCTCGCCGCGTCCTCCTCTTTCTTCTTTCATTCTCGCTTTGTCCTCGCCGGAAAACGTTTTCGTTTATGCAACCATATTACCGGCTCGTTAAGAAACTACCGCAATTACCAATTTTTGACAATAATGAAAAAGTCTCTGTAATGCGAAAATAAAGTACCATTTATTAATAAATAAAAAAAAAAAGAAAAAGAACTTCTTTTTTCTACAAGAGTGAAATTAAAGACAAAATTAAATGCCACGTGGTTAAGACTCGTTAAATTATTGTATCGTTAGATATGAATATGGATTAAAATCTCGTAAGGAAATATTCATGTTTACAAGATAAACATTAGATTAATAGCGCTCGAAATGATAAAATTCCTGCGAATGTGATTCGCCTCGAGATGTTTGGGTGGAGCGACGGGTAAAGGGGGGAGGCGCTCGTGCATAAAGTACATTGACCCGAGGCCGACCACCTTTGATACCGAGAACACCATAGATACGCTCGCGAATGTTGACCTCACGAGTTTCCGGCCTCCCGTGACTCTCCCCGATCCCCAACACACTCGCAACCTTGCTTAGGCGTAGGAATATTTTTTCTTTTTTTTTTTTCTTCATTTATATTCTCAAGAAGGTTAGAAAAGACTAATGGCAATGAGAAATTTACATTAATTTCCTCGTTTCACGTTCCTTAATCGACTATTGAGAAATTTTACGACCTCGTTGAAACGTAGTGTGTATCGCGGACAAACATGGCGGGCGTCGGAGGTATCAGCTGTTATCGAAATTTCTTCGCCACTTCATTATCAAACGACCTTTATTTCCTCGTAACAAGAGTTTCTACATCGTATTTTCGTACGAAACGAGGTAAAATAAAGTTGAACAATTTAATTCGCATCGTGTTTAAAACCAAAATTACATTAATTGTCCTATTAACCTCGAATTACTCTCGTATTTTGAGGTTATATCGTCGTTTCTCGTTAAGAAACATCGTTAATACCGAACTTTCACTCGGTTGAATACTAAATCTGTCTCTAATCGCTCATAAAACAACGAGTAACGTCTCGTAACGTACATAATTATCATCAAAACCCTCGCAAAGGTCGTAATATCAAGAAAAAAATTACCAAAAAAATATTTAAAAATCGGCTCGTTCGTTTTTTTTTCTCTCATCCGCTAGTCTCGCGAGATTGTAATCGGCCCTCGCTCTCAGGGACCTAAGATGAGTAGACAAATAGATTTGGCGCTCCGACGACTCTCGAGCACCGTTCGCCAAGGTCGGCTGACTTCCCGACGAATGACGTCAGGGATCGTTGACTTCTAGGGAGCTTGACCTCGCGTTTTTTTTTCATTTCGTTATTTCTTTCTTTTTTTTCGTTTTTTCCGTACGTCTCTTCTATTTCACCCGCCTCTCGCACCGTAAGCGTTCGTCATCCTCGTCCTTGCTCGACGGATATTCTAGTCTCGTCTAAAAATCCATTTCGGAACGCGTTGATAAAAAAGAAATACCAAGAAAACGAACGTAGCTCGTGCATGACCGAAGGTCTTCCGTATCGTTCACCGTCGACTGAACCGTCTATTTTCGGTAGTGCGGTAGAGAAATATTGTGTGAGAGAGAAAGAGAGAGAGAGAAAAAAAAAACGTCACCGTCCAATGAAATTTTTAGATCGCTTCCTACGCGATATGTGGAAATACCTAGTTATATCTACACGGCTACGGGAACATAAGTTTCCTCGTTGAGATAACAGTCCGCTAATCATCGACTCCGTATAAATCGTGGCAATTCATTTATTTTTTTTTATATTTTTTTAGGCTTATTCATATTTACAAAATTTGAACGATTTCAAAGAAATTTTCAAAATTTTCTTTTTTTGTTATATTGTTAATAAAATTATCGTAAAATGAGGAAAAGTTATAAAATTTTTCATTGTTTAAAATAAATATGACAATTGAAGTGATAAAAAAGAAAATTGTATCGATTATTTTTAATAATTATTGTCTGTTTTCCTGTATGAATAATTTTTGATAATTAAATTAAATGAAAATTAAATAAAAAATTCAAACAATAAATTAATTAAATTAAAAAAAGAATTATTAATAAAACAAAATGAAGAACGACTCGTAAAAAATTGCGACGATCGATATTAGAAATTAGCAAAGTGTCAGAAAATTCTGCGTTGTAGAAAAAAAGAACAAAAAAAAAATAATAATAATAGTCGTCGGGTAGAGAATAATTCACGTATATTAAAGTGTGTGTTGGTTCTCGAAGGCTCGTGCAAAGAGAGTGATTACGCCAATCGTCCCTGACGGCGAGCTCGCACGTGTATCAACGGTTCGAACGTACGTACCATTCGACCGTGAAATCGATTTCCACACAGTCCAACGGAGAACCCCACTCTCCTCCTTCCCACCACAACTCGTTCAAAGGTTGAATTTACACGCAATTTAATTTTTCCATTATTCAAAACGATGAAAAATTAAAAAAAACACACACACACACAAAACGAAAAACGAACAACAATTTCTTCAATCATTGTGTCAAATGGATAAAAATTATTGAAATTTTATACAATTATTATTATTCTCATTAATAAAAGAAATAAAGTCTCGAATTTTCTTTAATAAAATTCTCGCCTCGAAATAATCCTCGAATTTAGAAATTAATCCAAGAATTAATCAAAACGTCGATTAGGTCGATTGTGTCGAAAAGTTCAATTTTAATTAAAAATTCCCTAGCTAGTTTCTCCAATTCTTCTAGTGATTTATTTCAATTATCGTTCTTTTGTTCTCACATCGTTTATTAGGGAATTTTCGTTCGAGCAGGTGCGTCATTCTTTTTTTTTTCTTCCACTTCGTTTTGTAATATAATATTTTCTTCCTCGTCGAGAAAGAGACAGAGATAATGCAACGTACGTTGGGGGAAATAGCTGGATAAATGCCAGAGGCAAGCCGACGACGATGATTTACCACAATGCTTAGCCAGTATTGGTTCTTTTTTTCTTTTCTTTTTGTTTCCTCTTTTTTTCTTCTTCTCGTTTCTCCTTTGTTCCACAGTGTGTTATTAAAGGGATAGTTAAGAATATAACATACAAATTAGTATCCACGGGATAGAATCTGACGTCGTGTCGCATTTGAAGGTCTTGTGTGCACAGGTGAAGGTGGTCAAGTTCAGCTACATGTGGACGATAAACAACTTCAGCTTTTGCCGGGAAGAAATGGGCGAGGTACTAAAATCTTCGACATTCTCCGCTGGGGCCAGCGACAAACTCAAATGGCAAGTTCTCTCTTTTTTCTTTTCATTATCGATTAATTATAATTATTGTCATCAATTTTAATTATATTTATTCGCTTTATTATATATTATATTATATCTTATATATTATATTATATTTTAATATATTATATAATATTATTATTATATTATATTATATTTTAATATATAATATAATATTAATATTATTATATTATTAGAATATATAATATAAAAATATTAAAATATTAATATATTATTATGTAATATTTATATTATTTTATACTATTATATCATAATATTATTATTATTATTATTATTATTATTATAATATAACAATTATATTATAATATACAATATTAAAATATTATATATTATTATATACTATTATATCATAATCTTATTATTATATAATATCATTATATTATAATATATTAATATTATTATAATATATATTATTATATTATATTATATATTTAGTTTAATCATCTATTTACCCATTTTATCATTCGATTTTCAAATTATTGATAAATTATTATTATTGCACTGGTATATCTGGAATTTTACAATATTTTTTTCGAACAAATATCGTCGACCGATTTTGTTAGAGTCGTGTGTGTCTCGTTGTTTTGATAATTATCGAAAAAAAAAACCGGTAAAGCTTTTGTTTTATTGCTATTTTTGAAAATTTATCGACGATTGTTATTCGTCACGAGGCGAGATACTCAATCGAGGTCACGTTTGCCGATGACACGAGCGCGATATTCGTAGAGACCGCAGAATTTGATTATTCAGGAAACGCGTATATATGGTTTGCACGTCAAGACCATTAAAACGTTCGTAATCGACGTATTTTCGCGATGCAAGCTTCGAGCGTGTTCCCTCTCACTGGTTCGGGTCCAACCTCGACATATCGAATGCTTATTATACTTTTTGTTTATTGTTCAAGATTTATCGAGGATACAAATTTCAAACGTACATAATAAAACTCTGTAGATATCAACGTAACTAATTAAGAGAACGTAACCGTAATCCCATTATAATTTTTGCTCCAGGTGCCTGCGAGTTAATCCGAAGGGTCTCGACGAGGAAAGCAAAGACTATTTGTCGCTCTATCTCCTTCTCGTGTCTTGCAACAAATCCGAAGTCAGAGCGAAGTTCAAATTTTCTATTCTTAATGCCAAAAGGGAAGAAACCAAAGCTATGGGTAAGTATTTCTTTTCATTTATACAAACTACAACTTTAGTAATTGTTTCTTTTCTTAATTTTCTTTCAATTGTAAAAAGAAGATGATATTGTATTTGTAACCAAAGTAAAATAAATTACAGTTTGTTCACTTTTCTTTTTTGGAAAATTAATTATGAAATTGATTTTTTAGAGAGCCAACGAGCCTACAGGTTCGTTCAAGGAAAGGACTGGGGATTCAAGAAATTCATAAGAAGAGACTTTCTGCTCGACGAAGCGAACGGACTGTTGCCCGATGACAAACTCACGATATTCTGTGAGGTATATACCTTTGTATGTTATTGTTGCTATTGTTTCACGACTATGCCGAACCAGCGTTTTCGCCGGGCTCTAATACACAAACAAAACCTTTTTTTTCTTTCTTTTCCGCCAATCCATTTCTTATCAGGTGAGCGTCGTCGCGGATTGTACCAATCATCCGGGACAGAGTAACACAACGCCGTTCAAAGTTCCGGAGTGTCGGCTACCCGACGATCTCGGACTCTTGTTCGAGAGCCAAAAGTTCAGTGACGTTACGCTCACCGTTTGCGGGAGAGAGTTTCAAGCGCACAAAGCGGTTTTAGCAGGTGTGAAATAATTTCTAATAGCAATAAAACAATAAAATTCTTTTTGCTATGACAATCTCTTCGAAGCTGCTTTTAATATCTGTGGAATGTATTTATTTCTAATTGAGCCCAATAAGAAAACATTAAGAGAATTTAAAAGATTCATGAGTCTTCTGTCTAAGAAGATTGAACTCGCATTTTATTGTACAAGATGATTTTACCTGTGATATTTTTACAGCGCGCAGTCCCGTATTCTCGGCGATGTTCGAGCACGAAATGGAGGAACGGAAACAAAATCGTGTCGATATAACCGACGTCGATCACGAAGTTCTCAGGGAAATGTTGCGGTTCATTTACACAGGAACGGCGACGAATCTCGAAAAAATGGCGGACGATTTACTCGCGGCGGCCGACAAATATGCCCTCGAAAGGCTCAAAATAATGTGCGAGGAGGCACTTTGCGGGAGTCTCGCGATAGAGAATGCCGCGGATATATTAATACTTGCCGATCTTCATAGCGCCGATCAATTGAAAGCGCAAGCCATAGATTTTATTAACACGTGAGTATTATAATCGACGAATTGTTTTTGTTTCTAGTGTAATTAACTATTTTCTAAATAAGCTTGAAAAAACAAAACTGTTCGAGGGACGAAATAATTAATCCGATGGATTTAAAGCTTATCTCGGTCTGTATCGAAAACTGCGCAACGATCGTAGATCATTTTCTTAGATTTTTCAATAACGTCGTTGAAACAATAAATGCGTCATTTGCACGAGTAACAGATTATCATCATCGCGACAATATTCATTTTATCAAGAATATTGAACGCAGCTGAGTTAAGTAAAGATAAATCCACGAGAGCTTGCTCAATTTGGTGATAACTATCGGTGGAAATTCAATTAGTTGCTAGAAAGACGATGAATCATCAAAGATGATAAAGTTGCGATATCTTAAACTTCAATTTTGTAAAAAGTGTTTACCCACCGTCGATCAATTGAAAAACTCCAACAGCAAAAATGATAAAAATCGATTAATTATCTTTCTACAAGATACAAGTTTTATTTTTTATATAAATAATAAATGTTCTAGAAACGAGTAAGAATTTAAGATTATTTCCGATGTTTGTTCAGTTTTTATAACGAAAAAAGAAAACACAAAAAAAAGAAGCTCCACGGGTCGATAATCGATTTTGCTAATTTCCTACACGACATTGTATTTTATTTTTTCCTTTCTGTTTGCACAGCCACGCGACGGACGTGATGGACACAGTGGGATTCAAGTCGATGGTAAATTCGCATCCTCACCTAATAGCCGAGGCTTTCCGTGCCCTCGCGACTCAACAAATACCGCCTATCGGACCGCCCCGGAAGCGCGTTAAACAGAGCTGAAAGCAATCACCTTTGACACCGGGCACGACAACAACGTCGTCGCCGCCTCATCTGCATCCCTCTTGAACTCTCGTGTACAGTGATGATCGATTTAGTGCTAAATAAATGTGTTTCCTAGTGCGCCAATACGATTTATATATAAAGAAAAAACATGAAAAAAGAGAAAAACAAAAAACAACAAAAAAAAAGAAAAGAGGAACAACCAACCATGGCGTTCACACACAAATCCGAACGAGCCGAGAAGTGTGATTTAACTCCGGGGAACTGGGAGAGCACGATGACGAACGGATAGAAGCTTGAAGAAGAAAAACAGAAAAAGAATCTATCGACGAACGAGAACGACGAGAAAGAAGAAAACGGAAACGTCGGGACGTTCGTTTCCCCCCCTTAGGCCGCTCGATATCGTTTTTCGTGGAGCATTATCCACGCCAGACTTTTTGTATTCGATGGAGAGTCGGTAATGCATGGAAGAGAAAGAAGAAATTCATGAAAAAGAAAAATGCGAATGAATATAATAATAAAGAGAAACAAATGACTCCGTGCAACGATCGCCGTGAGCTACACGATATATGTATATGCACATATATATATATATATATATATATATATATATATATGCATGTGTATGTATATAGATATATATCATACATTAATAGACAAAGATTTAAACTGAAGAAGAGATAAACGGAGTAAGCGAGATAAAAGTAAGATACGTCTCGATAGAACCCACCTTCGTAAAAAAAAAAACAAAAACAATACAAAATATGCGCCCAATCCCACGATCACCGAGTCTGTTTTTCGTTCGAATCGCCATCGAGATTGTTTCCACGAAGAAAAGAAGAAATCCAAGAAAAGGATAACTTGGATTCGACAAAATAAAAACGTGGCTCGCACGCGCTCTCTCATCGAATCGTCCCCAGGAAGAAAAAACCAGTTGGAAGATCGCACGGAAAGTTCGCAAGGTTTTCGTGAAACCATCGACGTGTCCCGCTGGTGTCACGGATTGTACGAATTGGAGAAAGAAAGACACGTGGAAAAGAAAACTAAACGGAAGAAGAACGGAGCGAACGGATGCACGAGCAAAATAATACACTGACACATTCACATATACACATACACACATGGATAGAAGCGCGAAGAAAACAAGGACCAAGACCGGATCGGAGGATTGGCCATGCGTTCAACAACGACACACACACAGAAAGTTGTGATAAGATGATGTCGCGTTGGCCACGAGTGGGCGATGGAAAGGAACGCGAGGGAAACGTCCTCGATTCGCTTTCTCTCGACCATGCCAACGACGATTATACCGGGGTGATACTTTGTTCCTTTTGTCGACGGATCGAGCATGGCCCCTTCCGACCGCGAACGCCCCGTCTAAAGAGATAAACACACACACACACATACACAGACAAAAATAAAATACAAAACTGAAAAAACCCAAGTACACGAAGAAGATGAAGAAGAAAGTGAATGAAAACAAGAAAAAAAATTGTAATTGCAACGAGGATAACAAAAACAAATGGGCCAAGCGGTATTTTCCCAAGCCGGCGGAGCCTAGACACTTTGTTTATCGAACGATATAGTGATTTTTTAATTGTAATTAAATACACGAAGAAGAAAAAAAAACAAACGAAACAGAAACAAACAAAAAAAACCGCGCGCGCGTCAAACAACTCTTCCAGATAAAAAAAAAACAAAACAAAACGGGGATAACGAAAAGGATAAAACAAAAATGATTCTAGTTAGTGTTTTTTATGATCTCTTTTCTTCTTAAATAATGATGATACGATTATTACTATTGATTAATGATAAACGAAGGAAAACAAATGCTACACAATCTGTGCTCCCTTCCAACCCTCTCCCCAACCTCTCCTCCCCCTCGAACCCTCTCCTCGACCCTTGTCCCTATTCCACTACCTTGTATTTTTGTATATTTTTTGTCTGCAGATCATGTACCCGCGAAATGAGAAAAACCCCCTCTGAAACACGGGGGTGCGATGATAATTCGTATAACGATTCACACTTTCGACGCGAGATGAAAAATAGATAGAGAAAACAGAATTGTCGATAGGCCATGAAGAAAATCGAAAGGATTTTTTTTGTTTTGCCATCAATCATCTCGACGGTTTTCGTTTCGTCGCGAGGAAGTCTGCGTGTTTCGTATAAGAAATATGATCGTTATCACGAGTTTAGGGTTGTCCATAATTTGTCAAATTCTTTTGGTGTTTTTTTTTATGTTTGCGTTCGTTACAAAAAGAGAAAGGGGAAGAGAGAAAAAAGGAAAACAAATCTGAAACGTCCGTCGTGCTCGCACGGAAGAATGCGTCGAGAATGTGTCGTTCGGCCGGGGTTTTGTGGTATTTGAAAATATCAACACGATGCGTTTTTTTGGTGACCCCACAGAGGAGCGAAAGCAAAAAAAAAAGGAGGGGAAGATTCGATGGTCGAGGAGAGATAACGAGGGGAAAAAGGAAGAAGAAGAAGAAAAAAAATTAAACGAATTGTATAAAATAAACGTTAGTCAATTATAGTATGAAAAACAAAAAAACAAAAAAATATTAATCGTTTTTGTGTAACTAATTATTGAATCGCAGAGATAAATAGGATGAGGAGGAAGAGAGAGAGGAGGAGGAGAAGAAGGAAAAAAGGAAGAAAAATTTGTGGTGGATGAATTGAATTATGGGCAACCGAAAAGGCAAACCAGCGAATAATGAGAGAGAAAAAAAGAAACAAACAAACAAACTGAAAAAAAAGAAAAATTGAAAACAATGAAGAAAAAAACAATAATCTGTCGTTTAGTACTGTACTGGCTTCCCGATCCTACGACCTAGTTTTACCGAACGATTTAAACGTTTAAATACCTTTACCATTTTTATTTATGATGACGAAGATTAATGCCATACATGTTCTGTGATAAGTCCAATGTAATTATTGCAACTGTATCTCTGATTCCCATCGATTATCCTCGAGAATGGAAAAAAAAAAGAAAGAAAGAAAACGAAACAAACCAACAAACAGAAACACCTTCTAACGATCCCGTAGCCAGTGAAGTTTATTAATTAAGAAAATAAAAAAGAACCGATCGTTGGCCGACCGATCCACAAAGTACGAGATGCTAACGATACATTGTCGCAACTCTTCACTGTACATATCTTCTATTTTTTAAGCGGGCAAACAAAAAACAAAAGCAACGAATTGCGTTTAGAAAAGAAAACTTGTGAATTTTTTGAGCGATTCGTTGCATTTTATTTTTTTCTATTTTCACGTGTATAACGATATATATATATATATATATATGCTCATGTATATGTATATTTGTAACGATGCCAGATTGAACGTTCGACGAAGGATCGACGATGCTTCGATTACACAATGTGATAATACAAATTAATACCAATAGGTGACCTAACGTATCATCATCGTCATAATTAGAGTACCGACGAGTCCCAACTGGAACATTGAAGATTCTGGGATCTTAAAAGTCATTTAGATAGGATTTTTCCACCTTTTTGTACACGACCTCCTTCCGGGCCATAGTTTGATAAAAAAGAAAAAAGAAGAAACGAAGAAAAAAAAAACAAATAAAAATTGCAAAGCTTGAAATCGTTTGGCGAAACGCATGATCTGGCATCGTGACACGAACGTCTCATTCGAACGAATTTAATTTGTCATGATGATATATATCAATCGTAAAAAGATTTGATAACGAAGAAGAAGAGAACTTTGGGACGGTCGGACAATCGAACAGTTATTAAATTTGTAACATCGGACGTTTTTTCCTAAAGGCTAATATTAACCGAATGACAGTTTTGTGAGCATTCATTCAGAGAGAGAAAACAAAAAGAGAAGAAACGAGCAAACAATGGTTCAAACTGCAGCAAGAATATGTGAACGCATGACTGGATAATTTGATAAAATAAGTACAAGTAAGACAAGTGTTACCTCATCATGAAAAAAAAAAGAAAGAAATCAATACGTTTGTGTCGAGGGCTACCACTGCACCGCGGTCCGATACACTTCCATTGTATGTTGCATTTATCGTGAGGATAGGGACAAAAAAAAAGAAAGCGAAGATAACGGGAATACCAGAAGATTTTCTGTTTTGTTTTTTGTAAACGAACGCGTTCAAGTAGTGGTGGTTTTGCTGGTGCAGAGTGCTGCTCATCGATCCCAGCTCATACAAACGTTCATTTTTTTTCCATTTATTTTAAGTCATTGCACCACATCAAATAAATTACATTTTCATTACATAATGCTGAGAGACAAAAACTACAAATGACTTTCACTATCCCTCATACCGTTCGCGATGCTCAAGTTTCGAAGCGGTATTCTCAAGGAAATTGGCTCGCTGGTTGTGGATTACGAGAAAGGGAGATGAAAAAATTATGGGCTTTTGGTTTTCGTTGGTATGAAATTTTTAATACAAATATAGTTAGGAAGATTCAACTGGATTCAAACTTCGAAACGTGACCATCGTGGATAGATCCGATTTTTTTTCAGGGAGGATTTTTTCCAAATTCGAGGAAATCGAAATTGTCACGATGATTGGTTATCGGGGTTACGGTAAGTTGAGATAGAGCTTATATGTCTTATCAACGCTCATCCATCGGAGGAACGTTACTTTCTTTTCGATCAATAATCTATTTTCAAATAAAAAGCTGAGAAATGGAATTATGATGATAAAATTTTTATGGGAAATGATCTCACTTTCAACTTGATATAAATATATGATAGTTTTATGATCTAATCTTTCCTGATTTGATAAGTCATCATGGATTTTTCATGCAACTAAATGACTCAGATAAAGAAGTACGTTCCAATAAAGGAATCCTTTGTTCTGTCTGAAAATATTGAGATTTCCTGATGACGCTTTGAATAATCGTATATTTCTACCTTTGGTAAAGGGATGATGGATATTTAAAAAAAACATTGGGCCCTATCGCCCTTTTAAGAAAATAAGTAACACTTCCAATGTAGGAATATTGATCTATTAATAAATATGCACATCTCCATTCTTATGTTCCTAAGTTTCAATTTCGCTGAAAGTTTACAATGAGATTTGGATTTGTACGAGGTGATTTATCGTTCTTTGTCGATGAGACTGATTCGTTCAGTTCGTTAAAGTGATGAGAGCTTCGACAACGTCACCTCTGTGTTCCCTGAGCGTTCTTTCTGCGAGATTTCGATTTATTTCCATCTCTTTCATCTATAACATTAAATTGAATAAGAATGAAATGACACGTCGGTTAAGATAATCACAGAAATCATTAAAAACCCTTACAATGAGATCAACATCTTCTTTCTTGATTGAAACTTTGAGTAATTCCTTTTCCTTTGCTTTCTTTTCCGCTGCTTCTTTGTTACGGCGATCACCGATTATACTGAGAGCCTGTATGAAATCAGATTAATTATAATTATGATAATCAAAGACTAATAACAATAAATAATTCATTTAATATTGAAGATGAATTTAACATTCCTTAACATCAAGTCAAGCGATAGAAGTTTTGAGGTTATAGGACAAAGCAATAATTCATTTATAGTTTAATATTTATGTATTATAAGTGCAAAGATAAATCTCATGTCTTCATTTATATAATCAACAGGGAAATATGGTTTGAAATCAACATAATATTTTTCAATATACGACAAAATCATTCGATTGGAAATTACAGACTTTATAGGTTATGTTGGACAAAAAGAAGAATTCGTTTATAACTGACGATTTGGCTAATGGTGTAATGATAATCATCATCTAAAACGTAATTAAATCTACTTGGCTCGAGTTTCATTAAATATTTTTAATAAAATAAAGTATATAATTTAATGAGCAACAATTTCACAAATCCCACGTGCACGTACAATAAACACAACTTACACTAGAGAATCCATCGGAAGATGTTATTTCTTTTTCTTCGGCGTAATCCGTAACTTTTTCCAAATCCGCTGCACCGCTGTCATATTTCGCAGCTTTTTTCTGCGATTTTTCTTGCTGCACTTCATCGGAATCACCGTTTACATCTTCGTCCGCCATTTTCGTTTTTGACACAGAGAGAAATTATTACCAGATTTCTCGTCTATCGTCACCGCGCGATGTTCAGATCACACGTATTGTGATACAGCAGAAAATTTCTAATTGAACATTATTCGATCATAGAGAAAACGTTTTCATACAGAAAAAAACATTATCGCCTTTTTCGTGAAAGAACGTTTAAAGTGTCCCGCAAAATCAAAAAATTACGTGTGTGAAAAGATTGATGTTATTGGATCTTTATTGTTTCGAAAATATGATGAAACCGAAGACCGAATACTTTCAAAAATTATCTATAAAAATATTGAGTTATAAAAAAATATGCAATTTATTCACAGTTTATTAAATACAAAATTAAATTACTTTTTACTAGTACTAGCAGGACTGGACACACGTAAAAATGGTTCATGCAAGACTTTGTGCAATCTTTGCGCCTTTTGCATTCCAATTCCTGGACAAAGTGATAATGAATTGGGAGTTGCTTTTAACAATCCTGAAATGGTTCCATAGGTAGACATCAACGTTAAGGCATCTGTTTTATTGACCGATCTCACTGTGGTCAGTGCAGTCATTATCTAAAAGAAAACAATATTTCTATTTCTCAAAAATTCTTCTTACACATGGCAATTCCTTGAATTCTACTATTAATTAAGCATTAATTTCATTTAATTAATTTGAATAATGGAAAACCTCAAGTAACATTACCTTTTGATGGGGATCAGTATTTGCGCGCTCCATTATCATGTCGGGAGGTTTCTTTTCAAATACTTTATATGTTTCAATAATCTTAGCTGAATCTTCTGTACTCCATGCTAACATCAAAGTCAAATCCGCAAGTATGCAAATTCGGGTGAGATGTTTTAATGAGTGATGAGGTTCGGCTACATCTATCTAATAAGAAATTTAAAAGTTTTAATTTTCTTAAATAAAAATTTTTTAAACATGACAATCTGCAGAATTCTACAATACCTGAACTAGCAGTACACGCAGATTGTATGCATTTCCTAACAGCTTTAATCGATCGTGAATGTAGTCAGGGTTAAGTTGATGATAACGCAATGAAAGAAATAACGCACATGTACTTGTACTCATCACATAGTCCGGGACAATGTCAGTGTACTCCCATTGGATGTTTCTGATATATTTCAGAAGAGGATTGCCTTTCTGAAAAATAATTCTTTCATCTTACCAAACAATTTCTGACAAATATTATACAATGCATCAGTAAATTGACTACCTGTTTAGGATTTACAAGAAGACCAGGAAAAGAAGCTTTCGATATCGATGGACCGGATTTATCGCTTTTTGGTAGATCCTTGTTGAAAAATTCAGAGTTTTTCAGGTCCCCAAATGCATCTGTGAAAAGTATCATTTATAAAAACACCATGATTTTTAATATTTTTCGACCGTGACTCACCTTGGAAGGAATCAACTTTTAGCTGCTTTGGTGGTGAGATGGATTCGTTGTTCTCATCAGTATCAACATCTTCGACAGAATCCATTATTTGTTACGTATCGTTAGAAATGTAATGTACGGAGACCAAGTTAGTCGCATGTTAAACCTTGCAAAAAAATGTGTACCCACATATTACATTTTAACCCGACTTACAATAACATAAGTAATAAATTTCAAGAGCATCGATAATTAATACATCTTTCTTTTGAGGTTATACAACACTACCAAACAGGCGAGAATTATCATTGAAGGGGTGAGGGAACAGCCAGAACAGCTGTAGGTCCGTTTTTCAGTAGAATCGTATTGGTCGTGTTACTTTAGTTGTCCTCGTTTCCTTTGAGGTTTATTTATTCGAAAGTGTATATTTAGATCTTACTATTATGACCAATGTCAACATAGATGTTGAATATTGGTAAGGAAAAATAATATCTTGATAGACTTTAAATATGAATGTATCTTTATTCTTATGATGCGTGTAACGTTTAACCTCAAAACTGCTGAAAAATTAACTACATCTTATACGTCTTCTTAATTTGGTTTTTGAACTAAGAACTTGTATATTCTGTAGTGGTTCCTGTGGCCACAAGAAGCAATTTTTAGAAATGGCAGAATTGATAAAAAACAGTGTTCCCAATGCAGAGATCTCTGGTAGATCTGGAAGGCGAGGTAGTTGTTCCATGAAAAAATATTTAAACAATCCGACTGATTGATAACATCGAATTCGCACTTTCAGCTTCGTTCGAAATAAATATCAATGGAGAGCTCGTATACTCCAAACTCCAGACTATGGCATTTCCGAATTTCCAGGCTGTGTCCGATCTGGCTGTGGAGGTACAAGAAGGAAAGCCTATAAGGAAAATAGACAAACAACAACCGATAAATTGTGTCATTGCTTGAAATTATTTATTGCCCGTTGTCAGGTACAGTACTAAATCCTACTCATTATAAAATATTCACGATAATTTTTATAATTGCATTTCCTTGATTCTTATATAAAAAGAAATAAACATGATCTTTAGTAGAAAATTTGTTTTCGTTGTTATTTGTTTTCGAATTCTAATATAGTGATTTATCATATCCACTGTACTTTGTGTAAAGAGAGCCTTACTTATATTACTAATTAAAGATTATAAGTCTTTTGCGAGTTAACAATAATTAATTGTAGCACCAATTCTTATTACGGCAAGATCGCTACTTTGTCGACTGAGATAAACGCCGAAACGCATTTTTCCATGAAACTGTTCAGCAAGCAGTCGTAGTGGCTCCGCAGTTTTCTTTCCTGTGGTTTGATCTATGCAAATCATTTGGCATCTGGTACAAGGCCCATCCACCTGTTCAAAAATAATTTCGATTGCCATTATAAGGAGTAAAAAATATAAATAAATAAATAAATATTAGTACAGTCAAAGAGAACATAAAAAGTACTACAACATTCATTAATTTGTAATGGGTAAAGAATATAATGCAATACTAGAAAATCATGACACTGACTTGAAAATTGTGCTTTCCAATTTGAACTCGAGACCATGCTGTCTCTTGAAACGGTGTACTACCTCGAAGAACCATATTTCCTCGAAATCTGTATAATATTGTATCGCGCGAACAATCGGAATCTTTGGGAAGTCTTTCGCTGATCCACTGTATGCTTGCTTCATTGACGAGCAAATATTGCGCTTGACTCGAAAACGATAACTCTGGTTTTCTCGAATCTGTAAATAGAAAGCGTGGGGTGAATATGACAATAAATACCTGCAAGTTTTCCACATTCTATTAGTACCTTTAGCAAAGTAATTCTTGTTGTTCTGACGTAAAAGCCTCAAATTTGGTCGTTTTAGTGCGAGACTCAGCCACTCCGAAATATCGGCGCCACAGTCGATTCCTTCGACTCTGTGTCCGCAAACTCTGCTACGGCACAATTCTCCACTGATTATATTTTCTGACGTTAAGTCTAAGGGAACGTGTGCCGTTGGCATCCCTAAAGAAAATTGTTCCTGCTATAATCTCAACCGATTCTGTCAATCTCCTTTAAGGCGAAGATTCCGCTACGATCTGTTAGTTATTTTTTTACCTGGATAATCCAACATTAGAATATTCTGCTCTCGACATATCGTTGGTTTCAACAGACATAATTCGACTTTGAGCTTTTGCGATAAACAAACACCTGCGGACGTCACTATCATCCATTCCCGATCATATTGCAAGCCCCGTTCTCCCAACAGCCATGAATCTTTTATTTCATACGCCGCACAGGATTTTATAGGATAAATAAATAACCTTGACAATGTTAGCTTCCCATCGCTTCTTACTATCTTGTTTGAAATTGTATCTTTTCCAATATCGCAAACGACATTTTGATCTGTCTCGTTCATGTTCACAGAATTGTTGTTAGACACAATGTCATCCAGATTTACAGAGCCATTTTTTTCGACAACTTTAGAGTTGCGATCAAAAGACTTTTCTGTGATGACTGCTCGAAACTGATTCAAGTGGTTTGGAACTCTTTGCACTTCTCGTCCATCGAGAAAACACTGTCTGATCATCAGAAGTATAGCGTCGACGTCTTCCGGCGTGGACATATATCCGAATGAGATTCTCACAGCTCCAGTGGGCTTTCCATCGATCAAGTCCTGTGAACCACCGCAAGTATAGCCTGCGTCGTAATTTCGCATCACATCATTATCCGTAAGCCCCAATTGTCGCTGGCATGTTCCAGGATTGCAGAAACAGCCAGTACGAAGATAAATCTTGTACAGAGCAGCCATGTGGACAACTTCTGTGTAACCATGGTATTCGCCGTTCGAGCGCAACAAATTGAACGTCACAATACCACCTTGCAAATTACGATTCTCGTAATCTGAGTCGCAATAGAGTCTTGCTACAGGCTTGTTATTGGAATGATGCATAGTCATCAGTGAATGGTGCAAATATCTTGCTAGAGAAAAAACATGCCTTGATATCTCATCGAGTGATACGATCGACATTGCGTCCAGGCCATGCTGAAGGGATATTATAGATAAAAACGACAAAGTTCCATCTTCAAATCTGTAAATAAAATCATAGCAATAAATAACTAAGTAAATAAAAATTTCATAGTTAAATGTACAATGTAACATTCATAAAACGTTTCGCTTAGGAACACAATGTACCAAAAATACTGTTACCGTTTCCAAATTACGTTTTAAGTCAAATGTTATCAATTTTATCAATAGACGTTACGAATCTTTACTTAATGATTGGAAATGTTTGGAACAAATTTCACTACCTTTCGTGAAAAATATCACGTTTAACGTGAAAATTCTGAAGGCTGAGGGCAAGATTGACAGTTCCACCTCCATAGTAAACTTTCTCCAATACTTCAGCACTGATTTTCTTCACCAACAGTGCACCTATGCCAGTTGGATATCCGAACATTTTGTAGAACGACAATGAAACGAAATCGGGCTTGTGCACTGACAGATCGAGCTTGTTCGTTCCCACGAATGCAGCGGCATCGAGTAGAACATACCATTCTCCCGAGATATCACCGGTAACTCCATCGAGAATGCCATCGTGCACTTGTCGAATCCATCGAAAAGGATACTTCAAACCAGAAAAATTGCACTGGGCGGAGTACACAAACAACGAATTTCTTCCATTCAATGATTTTTTGTTAGCTATTGGCTCGGAACTTTCGACAAAACAGTCAAACGCTCTATTATGAGTGAGACAGGAAACTCTAGCTCCTCTACGTGCAACCACATCGCGCATTCCCAAGACGGACGTGTGATTGTCATGCATGTATACAAAATGGCCGCCATCTTGATCGGAAGTCTTCGTCGTTCCAGTTCCATTTTGACCGGAAATTCTCGCCGTTCCTTCAAACCGGAAGCTCTCGGCAATTATTTTCAACGCAGCCGTTGCACCAGAAGTGAACACAAGATGATATTCATCTGGCGATGCGTGAAAATGATCCAACAATCTATGTGACACAAGTAAAATAATGACTGAGTACAGAAACAAATTGTAATAACAGTATAATAATAATAATAATAAATATGGGATTCTAGAGATTTTCTTTTTGTCACCTGTTTCTCGTTCGCTCGATAATATCGTGAGTCAAACTTCCACCTATACCAGCGGAGTGAGGATTAGCATATATAGACGTGAGCATATCATTGCTGATTCTTTTCATCTGTGTATCCGAATATAATGTAGCACCGGCGTGGTCCAAATAATGTTCATCTGCAAATAAATAAAAAAAAGATTTAAGAGCAATGTCTTTATTATACCCATAATCGTTTGCCTTTATAATAATACAAAATAACATTTGTCAAGATATTGTCTATTTTTTTATAAGATATCTTCCATTGATTTTATCGCATACATCTTATTACATAATTTTTAATTCTCCACGAGTAAAATTGCCACGTGATTGCTCACCATGCAAACGAGAGAATTCTTTCTTGATGCGTCGTGACGTATCTTCATCGTAGACCGGTGTGTACAAACAGTCCGGCGAACATTCCATCTCAACGTTGGTAGTCATACTGCCTCGGTGGTATGCCGTGCAGTGATTATTAGCTGTGCTGTTCTACGTACCATGATTGTGTAACTTTCGTCTCGGTGACTGAGGCTGTTTTTACAAATAAGACACATCAGCGCTTGTTAAGCCTGTTTGCTATCATTATACTCTAATTTTTAACGAATTCCTATCTTAAAAATGAATCACGTAAGAAGCCAATCCCAATTGCTTATTCTCAAAGGCTTGCGGAACGTGCTCGGTCGGTAACAAAGACCACGATGCAAATTTTTGTCAACATTAAGTTCAATTTTTTTTGTAGATAGAAATTTGTATGGTAAGGTTTGCAATGGCGTCGTAATTCGAAATTGTTTTAAAGCCAATGGTAGTTTACGAGGCAGCGATAGTTGGGTTAAGCACGAGAAGCAATGAACTCGCGTGACTGGAGCGAGAATCAACATGTTGCTCGAGAGGTTATCGTGGAGAAAAGATAAACAATAACGATCGTTATAAATGGGCTCGAAATCAACCGCGCGGATAAGGGAATGTTTGCAAACTATTTTGTAATCGAATATTCGAAATGAAACATCGATAAAAGAATTTAATGATGATGCTGATTAGATCGATTGTAAAGATAAGGACAACATGAATTGAAATCCGGCGAAGTGGCATTGCTTACACGACGAGAAAAACTCGTAGTAAATTTATGCAGATTCTAAGCTAATCTGAATTATCGACACATAGTAACAAAACCGCTTAACAATGTTTGTTTTTTTTCTGAGCTAAATAATTTTCTGTTTATTTGTCAATGGACATTTGCATTATTAAAACAAAATGCATGTTAAGTGAAACGTGTTTCACTGTAGAAAAAATATTGTTCAGAAAAATTGCACATCTGGCTATTCTGAATTTACCGAAGTTTCACATTATATTTATCGAAATGGGATGACGAAGCCAAGTTCGTTTGGTTTAAAATCATTCAATGATTGTTAATTAGAAAATATTGTTTTATTGATAATTACTGATTTATTACTGTGTATGGCGCAAAACATTTTCATCAGACGAGGTGGCCGAGTGGTTAAGGCGTTGGACTGCTAATCCAATGTGCTCTGCACGCGTGGGTTCGAATCCCATCCTCGTCGAATAATTTTTTTTTCTTTATTGCACAAAAAACGTTTGAAGCAATAAGCCTTTCACTTTACCTTGTACTTTCAGTACGCAGCTAATAAATAGCAATACAATTTTAACAAATCTTTTAAAATATTAGAAAACGATGATTTTTTAAAAATTTTATAAAAACCATGATTTTTCAATCGTTATAAATTCTTATAAAAACATACTCGCTTATATATTCGCATACATACGAAGATACTCGTCCGCACTACTTCCAATTTTCTGATCTGACAAGCCTTGCGAATGTTCGATCGAGAACTGGTTGGATGTCCCGAGTCACCTGGCAAGCAACCAGCGAGTGAAATGAACCTTCGAAGCCGTATGATCTCAGCAAGGTAAAACAAATAAAAAACGAGGCTCGTTTCTTGACAATGCACCATGTCCTGACCAATATCAGAAAAATTTAATTTTTTATCAGTAATCGATCAAAAATATCGAAAAGACAATATTTTATAGATAATATGTGTTTTTAGATTCTCAGAGTTGAATAATAATAAAACATCGAACGAGTCATGGCCAACGCGTAGGCAGCTTATCTCTAACGAATCTCCGGTCGTGTTGCGTGAAATACGCGATAACAGCTGAGGCGACAAATCCATTGATGACGTTCGACCGATAACCTAATACACGAGCCTCGACATGGAGTCTTCATTTAAAATAAAACTCCGACCATAATACACATCATGACTTCGAGCAGAACAAAAATTAACGATCATACAACAAAAACAGAAAGTACTGGAAGCAACGATATTTTTTCCGAAGAACATTCCCATCCCAGAGTAACGGTCAAAAAAACCTTTACCGATATTCATCGAAATCGAAGATCGGCAATAAGTCCCGAGGTTTCCGAGAGTAACATGGGCCGTCATCCCAGAATCCAGTGGTCAGCTGGAACAACGAATGTTGGTAGTCATCATGGAAGTGAAATTATGGAAGAATATCCAGTTCGCGATCACATGCAACCGATTCTTCGGAAAGATTCTTCGGATGACGATTTAACATCCTTGGTAACGACCAGGACGAGTAAATTACCACCGGTTCCAGATACATGGGGTGCCATGGATGCCGAGCCGACTCGCATCGAGGAGATCGAGCATGTGATCGCCTGGTCACCAATCTTGGAAAGATCGGATGTTCCTCAACAAAAATCGGCGAGGCCTCGGACAAAGTTTCTTGAGAAATTTCGTAAACGTTCGAACGAAGCTATAATAATAAAGATACCTGCTTCAGGGGCTTCTCACGACTCCCGATCGTTAGAAGGTTAGCGAGGAATATCGAATTTTCGGAAAGATCGGTGGAGTATGCGAAATATTTAATTTTCCAGCTGGCAAGGAGGATCTCAAACCAGAAGAAGAATTCAGACGATTGAACGAACGTTACTTGGCGGAAGGTGTGATTACTTTAGAGGATTTGCCTCAAGAAGAGATCGTCACTTCCGGTTCGAGACATCTGCAAAGTCGATTTAGCCTCATGAGAGCAGGTTCGCGTTTGGCAAGACTACCCGGATCGAGGATGAGAAAGTCGAGCATGAAATCTTACATCCCTTCTCGAAGTCCAGAACGTGATGGATCGCGACCGGTTACCCCGGTCGGTAAGGATGATCGAAAGAGTTATCAGGCTGACGAGAAGAAACAATCGAAGGCTTCGTCGTTTCACGAGAAACATGTGACGATAAACGTTGACGCGAACGAGTTCCTTAAAACAGGCGAATCACCGAACGCCTCGCCACTTCCGGCCAGACGAAGCTGCGAACCGGTGGAGGATCTTAGAAAATTGCGGGAGCCAGATTCTCGACCAGGTCCCTCGGGGATTCTTCCGAAACATCGCGATCGACGCGACAGCGAGAGACTAGAGGTCATCGACCCAACTCTCGAGATCGGAAGGTCAAAAATCTCGAACGTAATTGTGGAAGAACCGAGTCGTCGTTCCGAGTCGGAACAAAGCGTCGATGGAACAAAGAATAAGATGGCGCCTAGCATCGATGTAACGAAGAACAAAATGGCGCCTACCGTCGATCGCTTCAAAATGGACGATCCCTTTTCGGATTTTTCGATACAGACTCGGAGTCGTGATGAGAAACCGGTGAGATCGCAGGGTGTTGAAACGGGGGTCAAGAAAATTTCTCATCGCCTCGATCTCGCACAGCCCAGTACTAGCAAAGGAGTCGAGATGGAAAGTTACCGACGGAAGGTCAGTCAGAACGAGATTAATGAAACTCACGAGAAGAACACCCGTGAGCAAAGCTCGTTGAAATCGACGGCGTCACGTACGTGGAAAACGTCATTTTTAGATAAGGCGGCGATGGCCGACAGAACTAAGAAAATGATACGAGCGATAAGGGACAGCCTGAGATTCGTAAATGTAGAGGATGATCGAAAGGGTCGGAGTGAAAATGGTCTGTTTTTCGGAAGGAGGATATTATTCTTCGTGGCTCGTCAGATTGTCGGTGAAAATATTGTCTGGGCGTATAAATCATTAAAAAACGACACGAACGATTTTGATGAGGGAACAACTTTGCTTAACAGTCACAATCGTGATTTACAAGAGTTATTTTCACCTTTGATGGAAAATACTGTAAATCCTACGGTTAATTATATTTTGAGAAATTTTCCGTTATCCGACTTGTTCCCAAAATTCGGTGGAAAAATTTACGACCAGGACGCAACAACTCAGAATCGTAATTGGTTCGACACTATTGGCTTTTTTGGAGCTGTATGGCCACTCGTTATTTCTGATTTTCCAAATGTCACGCAGATTCATAAAAAACAAGTTTGTACTGCTTTTTTAGAAAATTTAGAACCGGATGAAATTTGTCGAATTGTTGAAACGTTGCAAACTACCGAGCATTGGGGTTTTAATTTAATGTCGTTCTTACCCATAGATAGAACACTCGTAGTGACCTTAGGAAGGAGCGAACTGGTGGAGAAAATAGCTCGAAGTATCGTCGATATTATTTTATCGAAGAATGAGGAAACCGAGGAATTTTTATTTTTATCCTTTGGTTTAACGTTATCAGTGATGTCAACACGACGTAATTTTCAAGACTTTGTGTCCAGCGTTTGGAGCTTTCGTATCCAACCAGCAAATGATTGCGATCTTTCTGTTAGTCCTATCAACTCATCGATCGGGGAGTTTATCTCAAGGCTTTTGAATTTTCATGGAAGTTCTCGAGTGCTGATTAAACGTTATTAACCTTGAGATGGAATTTTTGAAAATATTGAAAAAAAAAAAATTGTCACCCACTTCTGGTGAGGCCCCGGGGGGATTCGAACCCCCGATCTCCTGTTTACTAGACAGGCGCTTTAACCAACTAAGCCACGGCGCCTTGTGTGAACCATTTGATAGATCGATGGAATTCAGTGCCAGAACTATTTTTCTTACTTTGCTCTTAGGTATTTGTTGAATAAATGTTCCGAGGGATACGTAATGACATATAGAATGTTAATGAACCGTTGTATGATATTTATTCACTTCAATAACCAATATTCGAATTATTATTTCAAAGTGGCAAGATTCGACTAACTACAGCTGGTTTATCAATACAACTTAAGAATAATAATAAAATCTTTCAATCCAGATCCGCTGATTAATCGGAAAAATGCCATGTAAATAAACAAATAATATTTGTGCAGCTAACATCTGCATAATACATAAACCAGTAAAAAAAAATTTCCTTGACCCCGACGTGATTTGAACACGCAACCTTCTGATCTGGAGTCAGACGCGCTACCGTTGCGCCACGGAGTCTTAGATGTTAAGCAATTGAAAATATTCATTGATAAATACATTTTCCACATCAATGATCTACTTAAATAGTAATAAATCTTCGAGGGGGGTATACAAGCTCAAATTTCATATCCATTTGCGATATTAGATAAGTAACAGAATTATATTCTCAAAACAAATTTATTGTCCATATACAACCTTTTACATACTACGTTTCGCACACCGAAATTACGCTTTTGCACTAAATACCAACAACTTCAACAAATATGTCGCATATATCTGACATAAAAACGACAAGATATTCAAGGCTATCTAGATATCGTTATGAACTATCGATAACATCTTAATTTAGGTGTTTTTATTATCGATCAATAATTTATCTCCAATTTTTCAAAATTAACAACATCGAATTGTTCATTCGTAATATTTATAAAATAATTTCAATGACAAAGAAATATTTTTCATTTAACAATCGGAAGATCAGTAATCTTAGGGTATCTGAAAACGCTACCGTCACCGCAAGTATGAAAGGCTACGCGGTGCGTGCTCACATCCCGCATACGAGCACTAAAATATCAGGCGAACATGGCCGACTCGAAACAGCTATCTCTCCCTACGGTGCACAGAATTTCGCGCGGGTTGTCTCACCGAGCCCCTCCTAACACCAGGAATACATAACTCAACGGAGTGTACAATAGATTCTCGGCTCTCCAGCGGTCGGTATTACGATATTCCGTCATACCTTGACTTTCGCCCGTGAGGAATTTTTTCAACAGGGACGCATGTAGCCGACGGTAATACCATCGCGCCACCGATAGAAGCGCTGGTGTCAACGAACCAGCTCAGGCTAGCAAGGTAGCGAGAAGTTCCCCATCCCATCGTTCAACGTCGATGAATTTTAGGGGAAAGCGTAATATCGGTGGGCCTCTTAAGCGTACGATATTTCATAAACGCGGTTTAACGACCTTGAATTCGTCACGAAGTGCTTTTCTTCCTTCGCACGAATTTCGCGTCGATAACGTCGTTTCGTTCTTCGTGCCTGCGAGTATAAAATCCGTTCTTTGGACGGCAAATTTTGGGGAAAACGCCGGTGTCACTGTCCGACGATGCTGTTCACCGAAGCCTTTGGCGAACGAACGTTGCTTACGAGGAAATTACGGATTTACGAGAACGAAACTGGACGACGAACGCCCATATCGGTCTCGTGAGAGAGCGATTGGCCCCTAGAACTGCCGAAATTTCTCAACGACCCGGAGCAATGAACCAATGAACGATGAAAAGGGTCGGTCCAAGACCAATGAGACGTTACGACGTCACAGAGGTGCTGAGGGTCCACGCGGCTGTTCCTCAAAATTGTGTCTTTCCGATCCACGGGTAACATAACATGTGCGGAGTTCGAAAATACACGCACTCTCTAGCGTCGCGGGCCGAGACGAGCGAGTAGCTTGTTCCTCTTTCTGTTTTCCTGTTTCCAGGATGGTTAAATTGTTGATTATGTCCATTCCGACTTCTAACTGGTGGATTACCAAACGTCGTAAATGGCGTCGGGGATTATGAGCGGTAAACCGATGAGTCCCTCGTTGTCGGTTTCCCTTTTATTCGTCTCTTTCGTCCGGAACGACCGAAACCCTCGTAGCGTACCATTAACGTTGTTACGATACACAGTACGGCCCGGCATCGTTAGAATATAAAGCTATCCAACACCCATGAGTATCCACGTTCGCTTCACACCAAATCGTTCTTCGTGACTCTGCAACAAAATTCAGATTAAACACGACCCACTTTTTTTCATAGTTCGAGGTTAGATTGTTGAAACCATCTCACCTCGACGATCTAGTCACTGCTTGAATAATTGTGACGTCAAGCTAATACCGAAACTCGACGTATTGACATAACTCGTCTTTTTTTTCTGTTAGTATAGGTCAAGACTTTTACAAGGTTAATGTGAAACTCCAGTCGTTTTGCATTCAACGACTTCGTTGGATTTTAATTTACAATAAATATCGAAAGACATCGCCATTTTGCGTATTTTCTCACGTCCCTGGTGATGATGCGGCTGTTCGATATCAAATGACTTCAAACTCGTACATCTAGGACGTTTAATGATTAAGAGTCAAAATCATTTAGACTCAATCAGTTGGTGCATAGTAACAGGAAAGTAGAGGCTCGCAGGAGATCGAGAACGAAGGAGTTCGGAAATAAGGTGGCGGGTTTGGTAAAGTTTGTTGGACATTGGGAAATTGAATACTTGCGAGATATCGATGGAATTGCTTCGCGACACTTTACGTCCATCGATCATCGAGTATTTATTCCAGACATTATCTGCAATTTATAAAAACAACAGGTCAAAAATAATTACCCTTCTGAAAAAAAAGAATATATCTTTATCATAATTACAATTAATTAATTGTTTTTTTTTCAGTAATTAATTATGTTTATAAGTTTACGTACTTTGATGAAATGCTTTGTGACAGTCGAATGCAGAAAACATTTGACTAATCCGGGAATACGAGTTACACCTCTATTGGATATCGACTGTGTTATCCCCTAGAACGTAGTTTCATCCGCCATCCGTCATGTTTTCCTGGTGCGAGGAGGGGCTAAACGAGACAACCCGCGCGAATGTCGCTCAACTGTACGAGAGAGGAGAAAGATTTTACCTTCTGTTATCCTGATAGCTTACGGTTCGTATGCGGGATGTGAGCACGCACCGCGAGACTTCGGTAGACGAGTTTTCATCCACGAGTGGAAAACATTTCTAGCGTCGGTATCTCGATTTGAGCGTCGAACATAACCAAACTTCCACTGCGTTTAGACGAATGGAGATCGATTGGTGCGACGCCTGTCATTTGTTGATTAATGACGAGTGCTTCCCTCCTTCAGTTTTATCATTATCGTAATATTATAAATTTCAAACAGGTCTTTGCAGTTTTTTATGACTAACTAGAGTTTGACGATTTCAAGTTTCAAGAAAAACACAATATATTGCTGTTACGTCAACTCATGTTATGTCAAAGTCAGGTTAGAGATGTCTCTCGCTTGACAAGCGTTAAAAAAATGGGAATTATGAGACGTCAGTCGCGATGGTGAAAATTTTACTAGGTATAATCTTTCTTACCGATCGTCTTCGACGCACGGTACTCTGCTAAGACCTACGAACGAGGGTTGGCGCGACATCTAGGCGGTTAAACGGTGAAGCTGATCGACATCTCTGTTGTTATAAAAATTATGGAACAACCCCGTGAGTAGATGATAATAGGGGAGTTTCTCAATCTTGGATGTATATTTGTTCCATGCAATGATAAGGCCAGGTTTCGCAAGAAAAAAAAAAAATTTGACAATTGACCCCGACGTGATTTGAACACGCAACCTTCTGATCTGGAGTCAGACGCGCTACCGTTGCGCCACGGAGTCTTGTTGTGACTGCTATTGAAAGTTTTGAGATATAACTGGAAAGTGAATATTTTCAGTAGACTAACGCCCATTGCGAATTCACAATGTACATAAATTTATAACAAAAATCTGAAATGTTAAATATAATAAACAATTAAAATTTTTCAGGAATCTATCAAAAAAACATGAGAATTGGAGGATATTGATGAAAATATCACCACAAATATTTTTTTTTTTTCGTGTAAACGTTTCTCGTTGTTGTGCGTCCATATATGTTTATATACATGTACATATATATATACACATATAAATGTTATAGTTTATTGCATGGGACAATCGTAAAATCTGAAGAATCCCTTAGCCACATTCCGAGTCAGGGGCGTGGTCCAGGGTGGCATCTTCCGAATGAAACTTCTACCAGGGCACCACGCAACTCTGGAGTCGATTCAGTCCGGGCATTATTATTATTCGCTCAACTTTCCCCTTCGTGGTAATTTCATAGTCGTTCGATAATTGGCCCTCCACCGAGGAATGGGTCGAATTGGCGAGCCCCTGACAACAACAAGTACAGCAGGATCTCATCAGGTTCGAGGAGTTCGAAAAGAGAACCGCTGTCCTGATCCTACGGGCATTCCTGTGTGTACACACTACCCATATTTACACACAAGGACCGGTATCCGGCCGTTCGACGCGCCAAGTATATTTGTCCTTGCATCGTCGGCGCCTACATGTCCATGGATCTTTTGGGGTTGCAGTGAAGGAATGTATAGTGGTTATATTATTATTATTATTATTATTATTATTATTATTATTATTATTATTATTATTATTATT
>JAPYZT010000471.1:0-33127 GCA_030522965.1 Tryphoninae sp. A BG-2022a
ACTTTTTTTTTGTTCTTCTCTGTTCTTTTCTTTCCTCGTCTCGTTTCTTTGGTGGTGAAAAGAAAAAAAAAGCAATGGTCGAGATCGTGGAAAGGCGGATTAAAAGACGCGTTACCGGCACGCACTCTCTTCTCACTGCACTCACGCACGCACGCACGAGTGTCCACCTCAACGACGAACGCACCAACACCCCGATGTGACTTTAACGGGGTGTATGTTGCACGGGTGGCTCTTTTCTTTCGCCCGTAAATCGATGGGCACACTCGATTTCACCAGAGTGAGAGAGAGGAAAAGAGACCTTCCTTCGCGTACCCGCTTGTGCTACGGCGATTCTCCTCTACAAACCTCCCTCACGTCCCTCGCCCTTCTCTCTGTCTCTCTCGCTCTGTTCTCCTCCCCTTCCTCCCCCGTTGCCCAGTTATCGATATCTAACGCGTCGAAACATTCTCGTTAACGTTCTTGAAACGCGCGTGCTCTTTACCTTGTGTCGTTCCCTTATGCACCTTGACGCGAACGCGCGGCCGAGACGCGTTAATCTTCGCGAAATGTACGATTTTTTTTTTCGGTCCAAAAATCGTCTCTCTCGGGGCATCAAACCAAAAGCTAGGACATTCAACAATGGTGGCCGCTACGCTCTTGCCGTGCCGAACCTTGCATGATGCTGACACCTCGTGGTGGCGGCGCGAAATTCATTTTATCGCGTTTGTATGCGTGTCTCCTCTCCCTCCCTCTCGCCCTTCCCCACTGCCACGAAAGAGTTTAAATCGTAATAAGAACTTTTGTCTTACGATTATTGTAATATACCTCGTCGTTACGTATATTTATTTCGTTATATGATACAGAGATGATAATTGACCGGATGACAACGAATGACCGTGTGTTTCTCACCCGTGAGCTTAGGCGCAACTCGTGGCCAATCTGTACTGATCGAGCGGTGACAAGATCACCGCGGACACACGGGCGCTGTCCCTCACGATTTCTCTTCTCCACGAGAAAATACCATTGCTCGATGATTTATTCGCTTGTACTATCAATCATTCCAACAACGCGTCCATCTTCTTACCACGTTCTTTTTCATCATTGCCGCTTCGTGGCGGTTACATATGTTTATATTTTGATTTCTAATTAGTTACTTGCATACACGCGAAGGTGGCGACGGCGCACCTTCGCTAGCGCCAAACCAATACCTAGGGAATCGCGATTGTATATGTACTAAATTAAAACGAGTACCAACTGTTACTGTATTCGAGTACCAAGCCCCTTCTATTCCCTTCTCGTATATATATATATATATATATATATATATATATATATATATATATGTGTGTTGACAATTTTGTTTACCTATATGTGCTATTATGCGTTGCGAAATAGCGACACGTATTATCGTATAACGATTAACCATATAAAAGAATTTGAAATTTTCTCACTGTACTTACCGTGATACTTTCGGTCAGATTCGTCTTTTCCCTTGAACCTTTTATTCTTACCGCGCATCTTCGGGACACTTTAATTACGAACTTATCGCATCACGTACTCGAGGGGAAATCTTAATGCGTTCGTTGTTCCACTACGCATTCGAAACACGTGTAATCTGCGCACTACGATGTCTTTTAACATAGTTTCAAAGTCAATAGAGCATCACATTTTTTTCCAGTGGTATGCACTTGTGTAAATACACGTTTCTACACCCAAACGAATTATTTTGGACACCTCGTACAACTGCCACTTTTCCTGTACGTTATATTCACTACAGTGCGTTCTGTAGGATTCTCGAAACTTCTCGAAAACACACACAATTTCGCGATTTCCCTTGGATTGGCGTATTATTGCTTTCCCTTAGTATTCACGATCGATGAAATACATCATATCCATCTCGTCACGCTTGTCTTCGCGGTTACACTGACATACATTTTAATGGACGCAAACGGGGCATCGTGTGTAGCTGTTTGCCAATATACTCGAATTCTAGATATTTATTTACGTACCAGATCAACACACTCTTCCAAATACTACACTTACTAAAATGCGCTACATCTTGAAATCGGTCTTCGAACTCTTCCTCTGTATTATTTAACGCGAGTATCCTCGATTATTGCAAGTTTAGATTCACGATGTAAACAAACAATGATCACTGTGACGCAATTCACAGAAAACACACACGCGATCACCACGCGATCGACCTGCCACCTATGCGTTCAATTTACACACTTCGACGCAAACCTGCACTACCGACAGTCGATGCAGGCAATGCGAGCATGTCCGTTGCGTTGATTCGTTCAGAAATGGCGCTTCGCGCGCGTCGTCTGCTAAATTCTGACAGTTCCTTTTCTATCGCATTCCCGGTCAAATATCGCGTACTGTATATCCCAACAACATTTGCTACTACTATTGTAACAAATCCCGATACAAACCTGTATTTCGCGTCAATCCTTCGTAGATGTATTTCCGTCTTTCACCGTAAAAAAAAACCAAGTTAAATGTGCGCAGAATCGTGTCACGCGCGAGGACCGCGTTCACTGACGTTGTGTGAGTTGTGTGCTGATCCACCAAAGCACACATTATGGCCGACAGTTGAACGTCCTGGTCGTCGATAGTGTGTTGTATGCGGGTGATAATGACCGAAAGTTCGACGAGGACAAGCGTGAAAACCCCGGTGTACATGTTACGATGTTCAATAACGTCACAGTGCTACGTGTAATTCATAAAACATGGAAGCTGGTGTTAGAGTCGATACATTTTATTCACGTTTTTCGCACGAGCTCCTCAGGACCCTGGCCGTAACGTGAATATTACGTGTTCGCGCGTGTGTGTCAATGAATTGGCAATGTGAGAATCAAAGTCAAACGACGACGACGATGATTTTGCAATGCGTGTCTCGTGAATGTGAGTTTTTCTCCTCGAGTTGAATAATACCTCGTCTCGTCGGTATTACACAGACACGGCCTGGGTAACATACCCATAAATATATACATATAGATATATATATATATATATATACGTATATATAGATTTTTTCTCTCGTTAATAAAAACCTAAGGGTACCCGGTGGTTCCCTAAAACTGCAAGTCAATGACACGGAAATTTCTAGTCACACATAACAATAATAATAATAATACAGCCGTTATTTTAAACGAACGAACAAGGGAAGCCGCCTACAAGAATATAGCATAAATATTTTTCCGGCGTTTGGTTGTCCTCGACGGTGGGAGAAAAAAGTAAAGTTCACACGCGTTAGCTACAAGGGGTGTGTGACAAAAAACACAAATACTAGTCAATGTTTCTAAAACGCGAATCAATTAAATCAATGCTCGATCCATCGATTGGATTTTAATGAAAGCATTATAAAGTATAAACAGAAATCTGTATAATTAATTAATGGTGCGTCAAAGGTGCTTGCTCTGCGATACTAATAAACTATATAAATACATAAATATATCCCTATCATTAAAGGATATTCATTGATCCTTCACGAATCAATGAAAGTGACAAAAGTAAGACCAGCGACTATGAAAAACGGTACCTAAAATAATCAAAGAAAATTAATGATATTATGGAGCGAGGCGATCCCAAGGACATTGCGCAAGCAGATATATCACCAAAGACCAAGCAGAAGAAAAAGTCACTCTGTCGCATGCTGATGAATAAAAAGACTCGAGTCGGCTGTCTCGAGGTGCCATATAGAGAAGGTGAAGGTAATAAAAATTCGAAGATCGAAAATTCACAGCACGGCTCGCACACTAGCACGAAATTGTCGCTCTGCTGCGCTATGACAGAGAGAAGCCGAACACCGCCACAAAGTTTAACGGTGAGCAGACTTTCACCTACCACGACCAGTTGTCATTCCGGTAAATCGGAATTGGCATCGAGCAATGGAAATTGCAAGCACGACATCACGGTCGAGAAGGAGAGAGGCATGTCGCCTCTCCTCAGACGACAATATTGCGCTGATTGTTGCGAGAAGAAGAACGATGCTTCAGGGACGAAGGAACAATCCAGGAGCACAGGTTGCACCGAAGGTGAGATTATTGTTTTCATACTTTCAATCATTCATTCTCAATCATTATTTTTTACGACCAATTTATCAAATCGATATTGGTCGATTATTTTCACTAATGAACATTCTTGCTATTATTTTCATCATTAATTTCAGATAGAATATTTATAAGGATGCATCATTATACCGGATGAGGTAACAAAAAACGAGAAGGAGGAAATTTTTTGAAAACTAGACGGTGCAAGTTAATAAACAAACAACTTGATCAATTCCATCTTCATAATCGCCTCGGGTATCATTAATCCCTTCTTATATTTTCGATTACATCCGCATTGGACGAAATAGTCAGATACAGGAAGAAGAGAATGGCATATCGGTCGAGGGATTGCTCAATCCACTGACAATGTGTGGACGAGTCTACGCAAACGCGCCATTACAACATATCGTACGTGTGAGTTTTGTGCCAACGTGGAGGGGCTAAAACTCAGAAGCTACAGGGAGAGGAGAATGCAATCGGAGCGAAAACATTTTCGCTTCAGTCTGAATCCGTACGTCGTTCCAATCTCGCGTCTCAGTGCTTCTTCATTCCTATGATCTCGTCATAAATTCTCTTACGTTTTTAATAACACAAATAATTCCATTTTTTCTGATTTATATCGATTAAGAAAGATGCCTGTCAAGTCGCCGAAAAAGAAGAAATCTTTTCTTAAAAAATTGTCACACGCGTTTGTAAAAAGGAGACGAAGCGAGTCGAGGGACGAGGAATCTTCTTCGGACGAAGCAACGAGCGAGGATCAAACGACGAGGAGTCCTAGAACGTCGAGGAGTCAAACACCACCGGCTGATTCACCGAAGAAAGCCGAGACAGATGTTACGACGAATGTGACCAAGCCCGAAGGGATACAACAAACTTCACTGTCCTGTCGAGAGCCTCGGAATGTTGACACAAGTTTGACAAAAATTGAAGTACCGAGCGCCGTTATCGATTCGGAAAAGTTATCTGCCTCGGGCGACATGAAAAAATCCAGCAGCATTGGCTCGGATAAGAATTACGAGGCGAAAAGGCTATTCCTGGATGAAAACAGAACCGGCAATGGATCATCAAATTGTCATCCGATTTGTCCGAGAATTGATAGTGACAAACACGACGATAAAAAAGAGGAAGATAATTCCAAATTTGAAGTAATAACGCTCAAAGACGTCGACCCAATATTGAACGATAAAATTAATTTGGTCAGCGGCGATGCGACTGTCACAGCAAAATTTGTGAAAAGAATCATCAGAACCGAGACCAAAGATGTGAGCGACAGTGACAGTGAAGATTGGACCGACGCGGAATCTGCATCGACCGAGGATGAAAACATGAATCTCATTGACACCGAACGCGATGGGTTCGATTATGGAGAATTGTACTATACCAAGGGAAAATATATATCCTATTTCTTTTTGCAAATGGAGAGACAGTCTTACGATCCTCACATTTACTCGATCATACGATATCGCAAGGACGAGGAGTCTCAAGGTAACGCGACGGAAAGAGATTGGGAAGAAAAAAAAGAATGTATTTTTAGAACTAAAATCTTTTATGAGAATTTTAGCAGATGTTTCTACAGTCAGAATAGAACTTGTAGAATTTTAAGTTGATCGTAGACAATTATTATTATTATTATTATTATTATTATTATTATACTAAATGATATTTAATTATTTTAAACAAATATTTATCCGTTTGCCCAACATTCCAGAAAGTGGTAATTTTGTTTTACGATTTGTCATTTTTCTTTGCAATATAACGATGCAATATCGACTTGTCTCGTCACACGTAAATACGTCTCCACTCATTGAACACGAAAAACATCTTCACACCATTAGGCAGAGGTAGTTATGACCTCACTCGTCACTTTACGTGATAATAGTCGAGAACTCGGGGGCTTAGGAGAAAAATGTCTATTCTAGGATCTATAATTACAATGGCATTACAGCAAGCCACTGATATCTCGCGTATGACGGAGAAGCTTTGTAAATCGTTGCTATAGAGACACTGAACAATGCAGCGAAGTCCTATAAGTGTGTTGAGTATACCGGAACTAGTGAGAACTAAATTGATCTTCATTAGGTCAATCAGTTTTTATCACAGTCAAGGCCTAGTTTTTCAGTATTTGAGAAACGGCCATTAGTTAGTTTTTATTCTCCCTATAAGTTACAACGAAGATTGATATAAAAATGAAATAATGACAAAATGTATAATAAATCATAATCATTTAATTTTGTTCCATCATAATTGTTTTCCTTTATTTTTTGTTGCAGGTGAAAACTCATCCTCCGGCTCAACATCGCCAAACATCCCAGCATCTCTGAGACGTAGATTGTTGCATCGAAGGTCGGTCGACAATCTCATAGTTAATTCACCGACCAATTCTATGAGGCACTCGAGTCCGGAATCCGTAAGAAGCGCTCCGATTCCTCTAAAGCCACGTTCCACTTCGCACGATGCTCTCTCGAAGAAAAATAAGGCCCAAGCAACTGGGCAATCGGATGGTGCGTCGATGGACAGTCTTGCAAAACAGTCGCTTCTCGCTGCTCAAGTTCTCAATCTGATACCAACGCAGAAAGCGCGAGAACGGTAAATCAATAGTACAAACTCAGACAAATAAACATTGTGCACACCATGACGTTTTTAAAAATAACAAATATTTTTTTACTTCTTCAGGAACTTCCTTCATGGTCGTGTAGCAGCAAATTCGTTGCTCGGTCCGGTAGAGCTGGAGAAGGTTTTGCCTAATCGCGAGATAAGAATATTCATCGGTACGTGGAACATGAATGGTCAGACACCACCCAAGGAGTTGAACGATTTCATGTTACCGTCGGATATTCAGACCGTGCCGGATATGTTGGCGATTGGAACGCAAGAATCGTGTTCGGAACGTGGCGAGTGGGAAGCTGCTTTGCAAGAGACACTCGGCCCTTCGCACGTGCTTTTAACGAGCACGGGTCTAGGAACTCTCCATCTCGCTTTATTCATAAGACGTGATCTGATCTGGTTTTGTTCCGTACCGGAAGACGATAATTTCTCGACAAGACCAGGAACAGCTTTTCGAACAAAAGGTGCAGTTGCCCTTGCCGTTATGCTTTTCGGGACGAGCTTTCTCTTCATCACGGCTCATCTAACGGCTCATCAGGACAAGGTTAAAGAACGCGTTAACGACATCAAGAGAATCGTGAGAAATCTGGAATTGCCGAAAGATCTACCAACCCGACACAAGAGTAAAGACGTTACGCAAAATTTCGACTGTGTCTTCTGGTGCGGCGATCTTAACTTTCGTCTTGCTCAGCCACGCGAAGAGGTCATACAATGGATATCAGACTCGAGCTTTCCTCGCGAATCACCTATAAGTTTGCATAAGGATCAATTACGTACGATTTTGAACGAGGGCGCTATTCTCAGAGGATTCGAGGAAGCACCGATTACTTTTCCACCTACTTACAAATACGATCCGGGCACCCAGAATTTTGATAGCAGTAGCAAACAACGTATACCTGCGTATACAGATAGAATACTTTTCAAAGGGAAGTCGCACTCGAGGGGCTACATAAGGCGGGTTAGTCACGACAGCACGAGTTCTCATCGAGACGGCAATATCGAGTGTCTCATATACGACTCTGTGCCAAGCATATGCACATCCGATCACAAACCGGTCTGGGGAGTTTTTAGGACCATTATTAGACCAGGAATCGATACGTGAGTAATGTTCATGTTTTAATGTCGGTTGATTCGATCAAGCAGTTTGAGGGTGTCTACTCAAAACACGTTTATCTTATTGATAATCTTTTTCTGGTATTCGCAGTATTCCTTTAGCAGCCGGTCTGTTCAATCGCGACGTGTACCTCGAAGGGATCAAGAGGAGAGCAGCGGCAATGGACGACTCTCACGATACCACGAGCGTTTGTTCTATTCAGTGATGCTTCAGGCATTCCAACTCTTACCATAATTCGGTCATGGATGACTATGGACACGTTTTTGTTATTTTGTTTATATACTTTTCCGGCCTTTATCCCACCACATCGACCGCAGGCGTTCGCTCGATTAAAGAAATGCAATCTAGTCAAAGTAATACCAATGTATATTTTATACTTCGAATTCGCGACGCGCGTGACATTGAAAAGAGAACCGAGGCTAACGAGACCTCGTTCGTTTATCGACGCTTTTCGTTATCGCCACGTGAATTATCGAAACAAGAAAAGAGAACGATTTTTAAATTTATACGTGTAATATTTCTCGGGTGTTTACGTGCGTATAAAAGTTCAACTTGCGTGTCTCTGATCTCGACAATAATTTCTATCAAAAGTAGACAAGATAACGCAAAGGCGATTCTGATTAAGGAGACATTAATCCCTTTTTATAATTATGAGATAGACAAACTTGTTTGTTGCTGCACGCGCAATGCTTGGTTCCTTTTTTCTCTCTTTTGAGTATCTGTAAACACGTCCAGCAGTATTTTATTCGCACACGTTTCATATGTTCTAGGTTTAAAGAATCTAGCGAGATATAGCAAAGATTATATTGATATGTGCATACATAGAAAAGTATATATATACATATTGGCTTGTTTCCAAGCACAATTTTCAATCTTGTTCGAGAATATCGTCGCTGTGGCTCCACGAGTTCATTAATTAATTAGTTGGGGACCATTGCCTATTATGTATTGCAAATAATAATTATATAACGATACGAATCAACGTCCAATAGACTTTACATAGTAGCCAATACGTTGACGTATAAATTTTAAAATATCTTTGCACACTCGCTTTATTCTGCGTTGACAAGCTTACACGAATTATACAAAAACGAGATAAACACAAAACAATAAAAAAAAATACGTTGTCCAATAGAAAGAGAAGACAAAGAGAGATTCGAAAAAAGATAAAAGACAGCAGAGAGGGACTGAATAATATGTCGATACTATTCATTTGTTTAGGTGTAGTAAAAGAATATTTCCATCACGAACAAAGAAATGAGACTCGTAGAGTCGTTTTACTCGAGGGAAAGAGCAAAGAATCTAAGATTAAGGAGGAAGTATTGGAATGTGGAAAGAAATAGGTCCCTCGGTCTATAATAATGATGTTCCATGACTTTTGTACACGCGATAATGATTTTAAAATAGAAAAGGTGCAATGTACACTATTTCACATTTAGATGTATACTAATTATGAATTGATTGACGTTATTTTAAGCGAATGTATACTAGATGCACATGTTTTCTCGCGAAATTCGACGATTGATTTCTTCTTAATCGTTCCTGGCACGAGAATTTGATTCTGAGGAGGGAGGCTTTACAAGGAATATAAGAGTTCGTTGAAGTAAAGAGATGGTATTAGAAAGGGGATAGGAGACTTTCCAAGGCTTCGCCAAGGGAGTCCAGGTTGCCTTATTTAGTATATGCCTTATTCAGATTATTCTAATTGTGCGATATCGTACGCTGTGACGGTCTTTGCTCCTTCGTGCCAGGAATTAAAAAAAACAAACAAAAGTTAACATTTAATACCGCAATCTCCATGTGGTCCTTCTCCTGATTTTTGCCTAGGCAAGGTACGCTAAAGGAACAAAAAAAGACATAAATGAAAACAAAGACTCGATGTTTAAAAAAGAAAATGATAAATGTACGAGAGTGCTAAGCACACGAGTGTGTTACAAGACTGCAGCCAACTTGTATTAGATCTTGAACACTTATACTACGCTGTGATATGTTACTCATATTATACCGGAAGAATGAAGAAAAAAAGAGAAAACAAAAAACATATATTATAACAAATATACCACTATTTCGTATATACATAATAATATGGTACTACAAAGCGTTTGAAGTAAATCTCTCGGATATGCCAAATCAATATTACGTGGTAATCTTTATAATAATTAATATTTATCGTTTAATGACGCACAAGTCACCAGGAAATAAAACGTGAAAGAGGAGAGGAGAAAAAAAAACAAATATTGTACAACACACACTGGTCACACACCCTAAATAGTGTACCATAATAAAAAATGTATCTTTGAATTATCCATCGAATTTTGTGACTACGATATTTATCGCGAGTCATAGAGTTCGATGTTTAAATACGACGTAGCATGCGGTAATTTATAATTATCATAATCCGTCTGATAAAACTGACAACGTGAAGTGTGTATTGAGTGCTCTATTGTTGCAGCATCAAAAAAAAGATTTAGTGGTATATTATATGAGTATATATATATATATAATATATATTAGAGTCTGATGTTAGATCAGACGAGCCTTTCTATTGAAATAAAGCAAATTCGAGTCCTAAGATTGTCTATGTCGAAAAGTACCGACTTACTTCTATATGTCAATAATGCCAGCAAAAATATCCATTCCAATGTGTAATTGGTAGCTTCTAATTATTTGTTTTTTTTTCTCATGGAACTTAACCTGCTTGCGTTATTTTTGCATTTTTTCGAAACTTCGTACTTGTTTTTGAGTTTTAAACTTTAAGGGTTTTCACAATGGGATGGGTTTTAAGAAAATTCGTAAATCAAGGAATTTTAAGGATCTTCACAACGTGGTGAGTTTCAAGGTCCTTCACATTGCTGCGAATTTGTCAGGGCATTCACATTTCCTTTCCAACTTTAAGGGTTTTCACAGTGCAAATCAATATAATTTCCAGATAAGCGCACTTCAGACCACTCTTCATCAGTACGCACGCGACGCACACACGGAGAACAGCTGTAAAAGACACTGTCATTTACATCGAAAATTTATTAATCAACGCACCGATATGAAATCTGTGATTTCCATAAATGAACAACCAATATTCGTGTCCGAAAAGCTTATCCCACTTTATTGAGCAATTTCGCAACATATTCGCATATTTTTTTTATGGTTATGTACTCTGTTTATGAATACACGAATTTGAGGTTATAAATCGAAGAAATGAACATTTCGCTAATTACGTTATAATACAAACGGCAAGGATTATCGTTGTGAATATATATACATAGTACCTGAAATTAAGTGATATTTTAAAATCGATATCCGTTTCATAACGGGAATATCAGATATGCCGTTTTTGTAATATCACAATTGTTTACAAAAATGAAGAGGCGCCAAAGGAGACCAGTTTTAGACATTAACGGTGAACAGTCCGATTCACCGAGAAGACGCTGGCAAAGTAATTATATAAATGCATTGTTTTTCAACATAATTTCAAACTTCTTTATTTTTGACCCATTCTTCTCCTACAGACAAATATGAGCAAATCGCTTCTGATCATTCAGAACAGAATGGAGGACCGAGCAATCCTCTCAGCAATCTTTTGGAGCAATATAATTCTGATAGTGAAACCGACGACTCAAAGCCTGAAGGAAAACAGTTGGATGACAAAGTCAATGATTTCCTCAAGGTTTTTTTTTACTGGTTCCAGCTTTTATTCACCCATTTAGTCTAAGTTACAAGAGGGATACAACTGTTGGTGTTATTTTCAGGAAATTCAATTAATTGCTCCAGAACCTCCGGCTGTGGATGGAATTGGAAGGAAAGTGAATTCCAATACTAAAGAGCCTCAAGAGAACTCAACCCGAGTACCTTCAGGGGAACCGTCGACTCGTAAGATATTGGATCAGTGACTATGTGCCATGATATGTACAATGATGAATGTGTGAACATTTTGTCGACTATTTCAGCATGGCAAGAATGCTTCGATGATTCGACCGGCTATCCTTATTATTGGCATGTCGAAACGAACGAGGTGACTTGGGAGGTCCCAGAAGAAATTAGATTGTTGAGGGAAAGAAATCAGCAAGATTCGCTCAATCGTACTTCTTATAGTACTCAATGGGTCAACTTTTCATCAAACACATGTAAGGACTTCGATATAATATTTGAGCAGTGATCAAAAAATCATTTGTATCATTGAGTTAAAATATCTTGCAGATCCGCAGCCACAAATAAATATTCCAGAGGGTATGATACCTAAAGAAGTAGTGGCCAGAAACCGAAATCGGCAAGTCAGTTTGCAACAAAATTCTCCACAGGGTTCTCAATCCGAGCAGAATAGCTCGAAGAGTTTGGCTGCAAAGGACGATGAGTCTGACGATGGGTAAATTATGTTAATAATAATACTTTTCAACTTCTCGCAATGTTTTCCTTGCGTCAATTGACTGGTCATTCTTTCCCAGGAAAATCGAGATGATAACGTCGTTCAGAAGTGACGGCAGCGAGTCAGAGACAAGCGACAATGATTCGCCATCGAAAAAAGTACCTAAAGAATCGCAAGTAACGGAAATACAATCGAAAATACGGATTGGCCAGGAGCCATCGAAAAACTCCTCTGTTTCGCTTAAAAAAGTGGATGACAAGGCCGGGAAGATTGGGCCGTTGCTACCAACAGGCATAGTGCCATTGATTCATGGTCCAGAAAATTCAAGCAAGAATGACACGGGACGTGAGAAATGGCGCAGAAAACCAGAGGAAGAGAAAGCACTGAAAGGTCAGCAATCGCCGAAACGTACCCAAAAATCGGAAACATCGAGTGGAACGAAAGATTCGACGGAAACTTCGACGTCCCATGGAAGTCAAAAATTGACTGTACAATCAAAAGGAAAATTTGAAGAGGAGCCCGAAATTACCAATCCTGGTAAAGAATTGAAATTTTCGTTAGTACCTGGATATGCGGATGACTCAGATGCTGAGGATGACGCAACTCCCAAGAAACCGAACGTGGAGCCTCTTTTTCCAATCACCGATTTCTCCACTAATTCCGCAGCAACGATAGTCAGTCAAGATGGGACTGTGAAAAAAGTTGAAACTAAATACACGGATTCCGGTAGTGTGAGAATCTTTCAATATCATACCTCAACCACAGAAAAAACAGAGAATTTAGAGAAAGAAGTGAGCAAGATGAATCAAGAACTTGAAGTGAATGTACAAGAATCGACAGAGGTGGATGAAACAAGAATTGTACGCGTCGAGGAAGAAACACCGAAGCCTAATATATTTTTAGAAAATTTGGAAACTCCGTCGAAAGCATTTCAGAGAAAAAGACGTATTGCGTTTGATGGTGAGTGAGATAAATTAATCGATAAAATATCATTTTTATTTACCTAATTAATCATATGTATCAGTCATACCGACCAAGAGCAGATCGTCCGAAGTGGAACACGTGTCAGCTACTAAATTGGAACCAGTGCCCTCACCACCAGCGGTATTTCTCGGCAATGAGACGGACCGTCATGGTCTTGGATTTCCCAAAGAAACAACTAGCTTTGAGACTGAAGATTCGCCAGATACACTCGACCGAAAAACAAACTCGCCTACCCTGGAAAAGCCAACTTCCACTAGCAAGGCTCCGATAAGTTTTGTGAAAGGTGAGACCATGGTGGCGAAGACAGATGATACTGTCAAAGAAAAAACTGAGGAGGAGATAAACGAGCTGAAAAAGGTGACCGAGACGATAATGGAAAAGTTAAAATTCCTATCGGAAGGCGGTCAGCCAGCATCGGCGGTTCAAGTCATGGCTATTCAGTTGCAAGTGAGTACAATCTTTATGCATATAAACAAATCTTAAATTCTTTAATTCCTCAAGTTTTTCTTTAATTCCTCAAAATCTACTATAAAAATTATAATTTAAACTACAGACGTTACTCGCTGCGTGGGAAGCTCGGGATCTCAAGGATAACTACCTGGAAAATTGGTTGACTGGCACAGGACGAGAATTGGGACGTTTGGAGGAAGCAGCCGCTCCACCCGGTTGGGACTGTCAGTGGGATAGGTACAGTATCCGGACAAAAAATCACGAACACTCTCGACTCTATCTTTGTCGCGTTTATTGTACTCTCATCTCCATGATATGAAAATCCTTCGAACTATCGCGAACCGATCAAGTTCGCGCGATGAAGAATGGATTAGGGACAGAATTATTTTACGACTTTCGGATGAAGGGATTTTGTTTTCGTGAGCGACTAGCGTAACCGGAAGCTCGGACTGATACGACTATAATTATTAGTGCACAGTGGGTGACTATCGTTCGGACGGCAAACGTTTATTTTAGTTTTAGTTTTTATTTCTTATTTTTTGAACTGCAACGAAGTCTTGAAAACAAAGAGCCATCGGACACTCCCAATTTTTCCATGCAAGGTACGACGATTATATCTCGGGTTTGCGAATAAACTCTTCGTAGGAATTCAATCGTTTCTTTAAGAAACGATCATCGTCTCTGCAACATCTGCAACCAAAAGACATAGCAACAACGGTTTGTATGTAGAAACTTAGCAATGTAATCGCTCCGTAAATTTCATGATTTATGCTTTATCTTGCTGTTATAGATGTACGAGAAGCGAAAATGATTTCAGTCGATGCAGATCCTGGAACGCGAAAAACCAAAAAATTACATGAACCTGGATTATTTGTCACGTCCTCTACTTTCCTACTATTCCTGGCCCTCAAATTTATTCCGCAAGACTAACAAAGTATGATCGGGCCGTCGTTAAGAGACGTACATTTTGCAAATGGACAATCGGAATCAATGCTCATCGAACTTGATATATGTGTGGCAAAAACAAGCAATTTTGCAGAACAAAAAAACACACAAATATGATTTAAAAACTGGTAGAGAAAACCCAAACGTATATGATTCCTATTGTCGATCGATGATTTCTGGCATTGAACAAGATCCACCACCCTCATCTGTCGCTTCATTTTTCTCGTATGAATTTTTGATAAATGAATCTGCGAAAATTGAAAAAAAAAATATGATGAACGGCAACGCAGGTAGGGGTAAACAAATAGATTACGTTAACTAGTTTTACGAAGAAAAAAAAGAGACATTTTTCTGACAATCTATCTGAGATGTTGACGACGAGAAATAAAAAAAAGAAAATGAAGCAATGTCCAGAGTGTGACATTGAAAAATCGGCCAATGCGCTATATTCTCATCCGTTATGTCTTACGGGGGGATGATTCTAGGTCTCATAAACGCTACTTTTATCGGAACTCGACAACCGGAGATGCTCAATGGACTTATCCTGAGGCTGACGTTATTGGCGGTACTGAAGAGATGGAATTGTGCACGACTCCACCACCTCAAGGACAGGAGGAGCCTTGTATAATTGGTAAGTAATTTTCATTTTGTTTCTGTAATATTAAATTCTATTCAATATTTGCTTCCAATATTAATTCAGCATAATTACTTGGCATAATTAAATCAATTTCAATAATTTGCTGTAATATTAATTATTCAGATTCTTTATATATTATAACTTATGTCCATTGGTATAGATATGTGTAATTAATATGGAACAATCTGTGATATTTTAGAATCTCAGCCAGAAAAATTTGAAGAAGTTCCATCGACCCTGATGGAGAAAGAACGCCCGTACGATGAGTCTTCGGAAACAAAGAAATGCGAGACGAGTAAGAAAGTTACTATACCGCCTCCTCCACAAATATCGAGTCCGAGTCCTCCTCCACCACCAAAAATATATGCTGAGGATATGAAAAAGAGTAAGAAGAGAAGAGGGAGCATTCATGGAACGATACCAGACATTAAACGAGACAAGCCTGGTACAGGTGAGATTGGAAATGTAAAGAAGTCAGAAATCATTGTTTGATAGAACTTCAGTCAGCTAATCAGTTATCTTTCTTTAGAGACAAACGGTGACGATGCGGTTTCCACAGAGACTGTTAATCCTCCGCTTCCACCTTCACCAACAAAATCGGCTCAGCCACCGTTGCCACCTCATCCACCCATAGTGCCGAATCCTCCAAACAGCGAACCTTTGCCACCAGGTGTCGATCCACCGGATATGCCGTTCACCATTAATGCACCTTCCATCGAGACCACGATGCTTTACACACCGACTGGTCCGCAAGCTAATCCTATTTATGCAGCTACAATCGGGGATCCGACGATTCTTGGACATCATACTGCTCTGATGCAAGGACAACTCATGCATTATCCAACTTACCATCAGCACTTGCATAACGTTAGTATTAAAATATGATAAGATTCAGGAAAGAAATTTGAAAAGGATTTTATATTTTCAAAATTAAAAATGTTTTAGCAAGCTATAATAGCCGCAGCTAATAGATTATCCGGTCAAGACGCGGTGCAATTTATGGTGGACTACAGCCAGGTGTACGCCAATACTCAAGTTATTGTAAAACCACCGATTAAAAGTCATAAAGAGTCTCTCGGTTCGGCGATCGATTCATTCTATAGCGATATCGCTTCTATCGAGAAAATTCGAAATGATCATGAGACTGAGCAGATTTTGCCCATCGAACCATCACCTGTTACTATACCACAGATTATACAGGAAGTCGAGCCACCCATTCTCACGGATTCGGTACTGAAGGAACGAAAAAAGAAAAAGGTAGGTCTTTCTTATGTAATTCTCTTATATTTGTAAGATAATGAGCGAGAATAATGAAAAATTCATGATCTTTTTGTACAGACGAAACTCGGCATTAGCAAGAAACAGAAGGAAGTTTCGAGCATGGTGGCCAAGTGGCAAAAAGCTCAGCACTACGAGGATAACGACTGAAGCGATATAGAGTCAAAACAGACCACCCATTATTACATAGGTATTTGCAATTATTATATTCTTTTACTTCAAATTAATGGGATTTACGACGAAATCTTCCCACCCCGAAAAACTCGGACGATCAACCCAATGGAGTATCTTCCTCAAGAGCACTTATATATCAATGCCCACCATACTACAGATATGTAACTTGACTTAAGAGAATGAATACAAAAATTGTTGATTGTAAAAAAGTGTGTGATTTACTGTATTCCTAAATAAGAAATGCAGCGATATCTTTTATTCAGGTATGGATCAAAAGAATTGAGACAATTGAATCAATATTCGTGTTTTATTGATACATAGAAATTATAGCAAGCATGAATAAATCAAGCGACAAGAGCACTCGCGGTCGAACTTTCGTACTTCCAGTTTGGTGCAAGTGATCCCTTGCATTTGTAGTAACGTCCGAGCCTGTGAATCCTCGATTCAACAAGAATCAAACGGAATTTGCTGTCTGTGTCCTTGCGATTGCGCTCCAAGTGCTTGCGGATCTTGACGGCTTTCTTGATAAGGTAATAAAGATCCTCAGGTAGGTCAGGGGCAAGACCCATGCTCTTTACGATTCGGAGAATCTTGTTTCCAGTGCGGAAACGAACCTGGGCGACTCCATGAGAATCACGAAGTATGACACCTGCACATTTTTCATATAAATTATATATGGACTGTAAGAAAGTAACTCAGGGTAACTGAATTTCGGTTAATATTCGTTGGGAAAATTATTACCAATTTGGGAGGGTGTGTGACCCTTCTTGGCGAATTTGTAGATTAGATCTTTGCAATCATCAGGTGTGAGTTTTAGCCAGGTTGGCACACTCCGTCTGTATGGGAGCGCAGACTGGGAAATACCCTTTCTGAAAATCAAAAGAACAATTAAATACTTCGATGGCTTGATAACAAAAAAAAAAGCATTAAATTTCGCGATAGTGATTCAAACAATAGTTCATATATGAATATATTGCTCGAGGTTGGCTCAAAAGTAAGGTTAAACACGCATGTTGATGACAAATGTCAAAAAACAAATCTAGACCGAACAATCGATTGTTACATTGAAATTATGTGGGTACTAGGCTTAATTTGATAGAATTCACTGTTCGCACAATGTAAAAACAACAATTAATGCGTATAACACAAAGCCACGATCGAACATAAAAAACGCATGGCGAGCCAGAGACCACGTTGAGAACTTTGATGACAAGTAATATTAAGAGTCGGTTTTATCGATGAACCATTAAAACACCGAATTTAGAAAAAATCAGATATTCATTGTGATCGATTTCTACAATGTAGTGTCTTGTTGTAAGATTATAAATTAATATTTTGTTACCCGGGAGCGTGCATACGACCCATGGCGACCGATTATTCTCTTCCAAAAGACACTAGCGCACGTATGGTTTCAACAGGAACCATGAAAAAATAATGGCCGTCTTGAAACTTCCGGAAGCCGTCGAAGACGCGGCAATTTCGATGAAATGGTTCTCGCTTATAAGCATTTTATTTACAGATTATAAGCATATTTTACAACCATAATATTATTCTAAAAAATCACTTGTTATTAATGGCTAAGTGAATATCTATATCAAATTCTAGATACTTGGTGAAAGTGAAACATGCCGCAATGACAATTTTTTGAAAATATCACTCAGCTGGTCAAACCGAAGACTTCTCTCATACGACTTCTGGCTTTTTTAGTTCCTACTTCTGTGAAGCCGGTCACAGATGATAATCGATCAGCGATTATCGATTACCGACAGCGAGAAAAGAAAGAAAAGATAATGACGGTTTATCATCATTGTATCATCATCCCAGTCATTTTCATCAAGTATTCACAGAATTAGATGTATTCGAATAGTAACCAAGCTTCGAAGCACTAGCCAAACGGAGTAGAAGAATATGTAACTAGCCGAGATTAAAATTTTTCATGATATTTCTAAACACATGTGGATAATATAACTCATTCAGGTATTAGCCCAATAACTTGTTTACCATTATGCGATCCCCTAATCATCGATACTTCCCTTTATCACCTTACAATGAATATACATACATCGTTGTGGTAATCGTTGACGTTTATCGTGTATGTGCTAACCTCTAAAACTCGAGGATGTCATTATCGAAACGAAGTATCAGAAATAAAAATGGCACTCTGAAATTCGATCTCGTAGAAGCGAACGTATAGTCCAAACAATATCAGTTGAGACATTATAATGTTTACAATGCATGTATTGGAATTAAAGAGCAATTGAATTGTTATCTCCTAATTATTCATAATTGTATGCACTGCAGTTCTAAGGATAAAACCTAGACGATATAATGCCTGGTAAAAACGATGAACAGCTAAAGGCCAAATCAAAAAAACGTACACGGATCGTTGCATCAGAAACGGACAGCAATGACGAACGTGATAGTCCTACAATGAAAACCTGCCGGACGCTAAGAAACAGTGTAAGGAAATTGAATAATCAATTGTCTTTGGCTTTTAAAGAGATAAATTACATTTTCTGTTGCATAATTGTAAAAACTATGTATCATGAATGCTGAAGTGAAATTTCTGTTCAGAAACACAACGGATCTAATGGGGAATTACCGGCGGCTGGTTCGTCTCAGAGTGGTAAATATTAAATAATCTACATGTTAAAAAATAAACCTACATAAAAGATGATGAAATTTTTCTCAAACTTATATTTCTAGATTCTCGTATACACGCTAGAAGCGTCGAGGGCGATGAGAAATCAGAGCTGCAAATAAACAGCAAAATAACATCTAACGATTCCATTAATGAAGCTTCATCGACGCAACCCATTGTGAATAAATTAGACTTTGTAGTTCCGTCCACCAAGGACACGGTTGACCCTGTGGTTACTGCCAATTTGGCAACCGATACAAATGTAAAGAGGAACAATGATGAAGAACATGACATCTGTCCGATATGTTGGGGAGTCTTTGAAAATCAAGAAGTTGGCGAGCCAATGTTATGCCAACATTCTTTCTGTCTTCAGTGTCTGATAGAATGGAGCAAAAACAAAAACACGTGTCCACTGGATGGACGTGCATTCTCGTACATCGTAGTACGAAATAAGCTTGGTGGCACAGTACGTAAACAACATTTGGTGCATGTGATGCAAAAAAAAATATTTTCCCTCCATTTACCAAATTATGTGTATTTTACGATTTAGTGGCCTAGTGTAGAAAAAATAGCACGAAACACGAATTAAATTTTTCAGAGAACGAGATGTATACCGACTGAAGCCAGGAACACCTTGGTAGATGATTGGATCGATAACGATGGATTCGAATATATAGCAGATGGTAATAGCGAAGATATGGAACTTCGTGATTATTCTACGGAAGAAGACGAACTGCCCAACCACATTTTAAGTTGTACGGACTCTGCAAGTGATGCCGATCTAGCGGGACTTCCTGCATTAGATACGGATGATGGAGAAAGCCTCGCTTTCTCGCATTCTAATGATAGAGAACCATGGGATTCCGACCATCAAGAGATGTATTTCTCCTCAAGTGAAGATGGTCAAGATGATAATTTTTCCTCGGATCGCGATGATAAAGAAAGGGGTTCTTCTGCAAATCACGATAATGAAGAGGCTAATTTTTGCTCGAATGATGATGATGAAGAGAGACCGTCTTCGCCGTATTATAACGACGCTGAAGAGAGACCATCTTCCCCGTTTTATAATGACGATGAAGAGAGACAGTCTTCCCTGTTTGATAACAATGATGAAGAGAGGCAATCTTCCCCATTTTATAACGATGATGAAGACAGACAGTCTTCCTCCTTTCATGCTGATGAGGCGTCACTGTCGAGGTCTTCGGAATCTGATTGTCTTTACTCACCCGTATGGTGCAGTGATGCATCTCCTTGCAGCTACAATGATGATCCTGCAGTTGCAGTGTCTTCAAACAGCTGTTCTACGACTTCCTTGTCCGAATTGCTCGATCATTCCTCTTCCGCGTGTTCATATACTAACTCTCCGCCATTACCCGAATATTCCTCATCCGATCACAGTAGTTCGTACTCGGCATCCTCTGCAGATGATTCTTCTTTAGCCTCTTCTACATCCTAAAGTAAAAAAAGTATACATTTTCGAACCAAAACAAAAACACTCGCTGTAAGACGATTCGTCTTTCAAAAAGGTTAGGAAAACAATAATGATATAAAACAGGTTCATCTATGAAGCACCACTGTCCGAGCTAGTCTTTAATAAGTAGGAATAGTGCTAATACTATTTTCGAGTTTTCGAGTAAAAACTCAAATTGTTTTCTTTTGTGGTTTATAATCTGCTATTCATGGGGACAAATACTTACTGTGCCAAAAAAAAAGATAAAAAGAGTGTGGTCGTGATTAGGGTAGTTACATTACTTTTGTAAGATTACAATAAATATTTTGTTACGCAAGAACGCTCCCAACGTTTGTATACAACAAAAACGTTTTTTTCCACTTTGACTCGACACAAAATTTTGGAAAGACGAGCAAGTTACAAATGCGATGAAAAAAAAAATTTTAAAAGAAATGTTTTCGCGGACTTTCTCACTTCCGTGTCACATAGTTCAAGCTGACAACTGTTTCACGTTTCGCACTTCCGTTTCCTGTTCCTTTTTCACACATTATGCATCAAATTTTCAAGCATTTATCGCGTATACGCATTCATTTACGACGCGTTATCTCGTGATTTCAAAAGTCTCGTTTATCACGAGGGCTGTTCGACGTAAAATAACGGCTTTTATTTCATCCGAATTTCCAAGTCGACAGTTTAGGATCGTTCACCATCTTGAAAAGCGAGACGGAGAGAAATAGCGCAACGTCGCAACGGCGTCGCGAGGCCAAGATGTCCGCAGATTTGCGACTGGGAAGCGTTACCCTCGATCGGCTGTCAATATTTTTTTCCGTGAGTTACGATTAAAAAGTACTCTCGCCTATCAAAATTCGACCATAAGGTACGCAAATGTACGAATCGTCGTTGTTTTGCCTTGTTACGTTCTTTCCTATCACGAATAACACGTCGAGTGTGTGGACAAAAAGTTTGTGTGACTATGTGTATGACTCCTGACGAATAGGTATCACCAAGCCTTGTGTGTGTGCTTTCGAAATCATCTCGTGCATATTTGTTCTTATCGTATATTGCTCCGGTATACACATGATTCGCCTCCAATATTTTTTAATGATAATCGGAGCATTTTTATGTTGAATATAATCTCATTTTCGAGCCTTCAGCCAGTCTCTCAATATCCTTGCATTCGACGAGTCCCGAAAGTCATTCGCGATACTTCGATGTTCGTGTTTGTCAAAAACTGTGACAACCGCAATGAGAGCGTCGAGACCCAGAAGCTTGATGTGAGAAAACAAAAGTATTTAATCCAATGATACGCGAAAATTTTGGTAAACGACAACGAACTTTTATTTTACATATATATATATATATATATATACACACATATACACACACGCACACACACATTCGACCTCTGTCTTTCTCTGTCTGCTGCCTCTCTCTACTCTTTCTCTCTCTCTTTTTCTCTCTCTCTCTCTCCCTCTCTCTCTTTCTCTCTCACGATTTAGCGACATACGCGATCATTTTATGAATAACCTTTTAACAATAACATGATTTTAGGTAATATTGTGTATTCTTATGTAAATGTTGCAGGTCTGTGTGAAATAGATCAAATCTTTCTTATTTGCACTCGTAGATCTTCATAGTTATTTCTGAATGATCGGAAGCTGAGAATGATGAGACATAGGTCGATTGTTGTAATACGATTTGAAGGTAATGTCGTAACGGTAATTTTTGTAGGTTATTACGCCCATAGACATTGAACGAGTACATTCTATACGTTTTATTTCAGATATTGTGTAAACATGTGGTAAATTCTCTGCTAAATTTCGTTAGTATAACAAGACAAGATGTCCAGTGATAGCGAACGTCAACCTCAGCCTTCTAAAAGGCGACGCCTCGTTATATCAGACGATGAAAGCAGCGAAGGATCCATCGTAGTCAGAACGCACAGAAAACGCCGTGTCTATGTACGAATAATCGTTTAAAAACACGAAATCCTAAACTTCCCACTGAATTTAAATAACATTCTTCATATTTCAGAGAGTCGTGAGTGATGCTGAAAGCACAGACGATGATGGCGACGTGCCAAAACCTGTAACCAGACGAAAAAACTATGTAAGTTCCCCACTTTTTATAAACAAGTGCAGAGTTATCGTTGCAATTATTTCACGAATGTTACTTTTACAGAAACTTGTGAGTGACGACGATGGCAGTTATAGCAGTGATTCAGAAGCCGCTGGCTCTTCCCAAAACAGTAAGCATTGCTTGATTTTTCTTTCGGTACATCGGCATATAACTTTTTACTGTAAACCAATAACATTCCATTTTTTTCTTGTTCCAGTCGACGGAAGTACGTCCTCCGAATGGCAATCGGACTGGGAAAGCTCGTCGGATGATTCAGAATCCGAGTCCATCGACTATAAGCGTTGCTCAAAAACCTCGAAATCGTCGAAGTCACCAAAGAAAGTGCCAATCGACGGGGTTGCCGAAGCCGATGTTGCAAATCCAGGTGCCGAGTCCGATGCGAGCGATGGACAGTCTGAGAAGTGTCCCATCTGCCTATTACCATTCAACGATCAAGAAGTTGCTACACCTTCATCCTGCGATCATTGTTTCTGTCTTCTATGTCTCATGGAATGGAGCAAAAACATCAACACCTGCCCCGTAGATCGTCAGGCCTTCACTGCGCTCAACGTTCGCGCTTCGTTTGGTGGAGAAGTAATAAAATCACACAGCAAAAACACACTCACAAAAACTATATACCCGAAAAAAGAATGTTTCACATAATTCTGAATTTTACAGGTCACGAGACAAGTACCAATCGAGATAAAAACAAAAACCGAGGAAACGATACAGGAAGATCCGACTTATTGCGAGATTTGTCATCAATGCGATCGCGAAGATCGCATGCTCCTCTGCGATGGTTGCGATCTCGGTTATCATCTCGAGTGTCTCGATCCTCCGATAAATGAAGTGCCGATGGACGAGTGGTTCTGCCCGGAGTGTACGCGAAACAGCCAGGACGACGCAGAAGCGGTAATTTGAAAATACATAATAAATAAAACAAAATCAAAGTATAAGTAATAAAAATTCCCTCAAACTTTTGCCAACACAATCGCAGCTTTAAATTTTTCACAATTTGTTTCAGGTTGACATCGATCTCGACGAGATTTCCGACCTAATGGCCGAAGCGCGCGGTCTCGGTGTTTCCTATGGTCGTACGCGTACCGGAATACCCAACGACCATGTTCCGCACTTCGGTCCTCATCGTCTGATACCGCGAACACGTCAGACCGAGCGCGTTCGCGCCAATATACGCGCCGATCGAAATCGCACGCGAGCGTCACGCGGCAATAATACGCGCGTGTTTGATCCCGATCAGCCGTCAACGTCGTCGTCGGGTATGGAATCGATATCGGAGACGAGCCGCTCGTCCCATTCGAACAATATGCATAATCGCATCAGCGATTCCGTTATCAACGCTATCGCAGCTGGCGTCGGTGCGGTCGCGACTTCCTCCTCTCGTAAACGTGCCAAATCGTCGCGTCAGTCTAAGAAAAAACGCAAAACAACGAGACGAAGCGCGATCGCCGGTGGCGGTGAGAGAATGGTTCGCGAAGTGCGCATACGCGAGTACGATGACGATGGTCAGGAACGAGAAATTGTCACTTACGTCAATGTTGGGCCGACAACAATGAAGAGACGGAAGAAACGAGCCAAGAGATCGCGCAAGGTATAGACATCCTTACAAAAAAAAAAAACAAAACAAAACAAAAAAGAAACAGAATCATCACATCTAGGCTAATTTTCCGATAGACCAACTCGCTCATTGATTCTTCCATGGAAAAAGAAAAGAGAATAAAATCCTTCCATAACGGCTTTCATAAGAATAAGCAAAGAAAAGAAATTTTAATTACTAACCAATGATCTTAAGGGTCCAGGGGGTGCTTTTAACTCTACCACTACTTCATCCGCATCGACACCAATTTATTACTTAATATCATCACATACTCCACGAGCACTGAGTTTTTGTATGGCTAATCAGCAACTTTTACACATAATTCGTTAATTTTTTTTTGTCTCTCGCCTACTTGTAAATCCGAATTGTCCTGTTTGTACGAATAAAAACAATATTCTTCAGTAGATGCAGTTTTTTCTTGCTTCTTTCGCGTTTTCTTTATTGACGAGTGTGTTTAATTCTAATTGTCGATTAGTTCATCGTCAGATTCCATCAGACATTCCATGTTTTAAAAGAATTCGACTCTCATCGTGAAAAAAAAAATAGATCTATTCCAATAGTTACCCACGTCTTTGTTTTATTTACTTGAATCTTCTTTCTCAATATTTTGTTTAGAAACGGAGTAAACGTGCACGTACGGTGTCGTCGATGGCAGCTGCGATGAACACAGCAAAGAAACGTTTGGCGAACACCCTAGGTATGATAAAGCCAAGGCGTGAAGTTTCCCTTGCCGGTCCGGAAGTCAAGATCCGAAGTACACCCTCGAATCACGGAGCTCTCAACGATGCGAGATTTCGCGCTGGGATTTCACGAGTCAGCCTCTTCGGTGGTAATCTCGGCCTCGACTACAGCCCGCCTGGGTAAGTCCTCCATTTTCTCTAATCTTCAAGAAATCTTTTTCCTCGCTTAGCCCCAAATATTTCAGAGTTTGTTCACGAGGACACTATTTGACAGAGATGAACATGATCTTATCGACACAATAAAATTACTCCAAGGAAACCTTCAATCTGGAATAAAAACTTCCAAAGATCAACTAGAGCAACAAAAGAGAATCTAAGTTAATTGTGATCCGGTCCATCTCTGCCATCGTCTATCGATATATTATTTAATCAGGGAATTCGTACTGTTCTACGAAAAAGTTCGTCGGACAAGCCAGACTTCGTCAAGCGCGTCTATTAGAATCAAGCGAAAGAGATAAGAACCTTTTTCTTTTTTTTTTTTTTTTACAAAATCTGCGCACAGTAGATAGATCAGGTTACAATCAGTTTGTTCCGTACACACAATACACATCGTTCGATACATCGTTATAATTTACCTAGGCAAAGAGAGAAGTACATTCTTTAAAGAAAAGGAAAGCTAGAATATTATAACATATAAAAACAGGAATTATCGAAATCGTCTGATAAATGAAAAAAAGGTGCCATCGTCATGAAATATGTTTCTCGTTTCTTGTCCTCGTACAGGTCTGACGACGATATTGATAGCACTATGGGGGATGGTCCTTTAGTGGGTACGCAACGTCGTACCGCCGTTTCAGCGACGCGTCGTCGTTTTGCCCTGAAGGGAATAGCGAATCCCGTCGTGTCGCAAAGCGGCGATCCCATGTCTTCGCCAGTCGTCGATTTGATCGGTTCGATTATCGAGACTCAAGAATTGTGGCATTCGCGAAAGAAGACTGGAGTGACACTCAAAGCGGATGGGACGCTGTTGATAGAGAACAAGAAACAGGAGAATTCTCACAGCGTGAACAACAATGAGAGTCCGATAAGGAAGAAAGACGAGAGGACAAACGAGGACGTTGTCGGACCACCGAATGGAGAAACGCCACTGGATCTTTCCAGCGTCAATCCTAGCGATATAACGCAAGCACCGATGTACAATAATCCTCGAGGAGGTGGAAATAGAGGCAATTTTCGTGGTGGATATCGCGACGGATCTCGTCACAGTCACGGTGGCCAAGGTACATACGGTAATCGAGATTCTTATGCCGGTGGTGGACGTCACAGTTACGGAGGCACAGGCGCTAATTTCGGCAATCGTGAATTTGGCCCAGCGGTGAATTACAATCAAAATTTCGATCATCGCGGTCCGCCGCCTTTCGGCGGTGCGCCACCGTTTAGAAATCGCCATCCTCATCAGCATTTTCGTGCGGAGAGACCGAGAATGCCGATGCCAGAGAGACCGTTGTTCCCGTGTTCCATGGACGAGAGACCGCAGTTTCCTCATCACAATCACTTCGCTGGACCAAGAATACCGCTTGGTCCTCCGCCTGGTCCACCGCCTGGATTACCACCAGGAATGCATCCCGGTATGCCAGGACCAATGAATATAAGACCTCCGCCACCACCCATGGTTCAACAAGAAGAACCAACCCCGAACTTTCACGAGGAGCTCAATTCTCAACCAGAAACGAACGAACCCTGCGTTCCTCAGGAACAACCCCGAGCTAACGAGTCGGCTACACCCGAACGTCCCGAGGATGAAGAGTGCGACATTTACTGCGACATCGAGGCACCGGCGAAACCTGACGAAGCTCAGGAAGATACGACCGAGAACACGATTGCTCTTCTGCCACCGCCTGAACCACCCTCGAGCTTGCTCGACTTCGAAGAGGAGAATTCCAAGAGCGACAAGGACAATGACAGCGATCAGGATCTCGTCATAGACGACACGCCGAAGGAAGAGCGTGCTCGTGGTCAGCACGACGACAAATACGATCCATTCGCTGCCGACAGTGATACGAACGATAGCGATCGTGAGAAGAAAGGCGAGAAAGGTCACAGAGATAAGACAATCAAGGAGGATAAATCAATTCCATTAGATCCACCCCCGTTACCACCGGAGTTTCCCAATACCGTCTCATCCAACGAGCAAATTTCCCACGAGCCTCCGAACAATCCTCTGTTACGTTTGACTGCCTACGACGATGACGAGGAGGAAGACTCACAGGACGATTGTCCAAACTTCAACATTTATTCGTCTGAAACGATGGATGTAGCGAGACACACCGAGCAGGAATTGTCACAACAGATAGGACCTCTCGAGCCACCTCCTATGCCACCGGATATGCCCGATGATGATGATGTCATCGTCGGTGACGTTCAATCTTGCGATCTCGCTGATATTCCCGAACCCTCGGATCCCTACGTTGAAGCACTGACGAAAGAACGTCAGACACTCAGTCGTATACCACCGAAGAAGATATCGAACGACGCTCGTGGCAAGATCACTTTCAAGATAGGAAATAAGTTCAAGCTTAACAATAGATTGAGCAATTTGTACGACGAGCTCGATGAAAATATCGAGGTCTCGATAGAACAGGAGAAAGAGATCGAGGCTAAGAGGAATAGCGCACCGATTTTCGAGACTATCAAGAAAGATCGGGAGGTCGAGAAGGACGATGAAATATTTCCTAGCGAGGATATACGTAAGAGCAAGACTAAAGAGAAGAAAGATAACAAGAGCGAGGATACGGACAATCTCAGCGAGGATGAGAAAAACAAGAAAACAGAACGCACCAAGACTGCCAAGGCGAGTGAGGTCACTGGACGAAATGACGAGGAGGATGAAAAAAGGAGTAAAGTATCCGGTGACGAGAAGGAATATTCGGAAGAGGAGGATGAAGATGATAAAGTCAAAAGGAAGAAAGACGCTAAAGCTGAGAACGAGGACGACGATGAAGAGGACAATAAGAACGAATCCACGAACAAACGTTCCAAGGTCAAGGAAACTTGTCTAGCGATGTCGACGATAGATCTGACGGAGAAGAGTTCCGACACGATAATATCGATAGCGGAGAGTACACAGTCCTCACCGAAGAAAGCCGAGAGTACGAGCGAACGGAATTTACGAAGAAGTCCTGTCGTCAATCCTACAAACGTGGAGACAAGGAAGTCTCGCGATTGGCGATCTCTGGCACGCGAGCGTCACAGTGAGGACGAAAAGTTGTCGGACGATCGTAGCGATTGCGACGAGAGCGATCGCAAGATTTCCAAGTCTCGAAAAATTCGTAAACGTTCGAAGAGAATCGAGAGATCTTCGGACGGTCAGAGCGACACGGACGAGCACAGTAGCGAGAACGAGGTCGAGCCAAAGAAAAATGCTAAAACTTCGTACTCGAGTAGTTTGGATCAACCACGAGCCGGCGCGAGTTCTAGCTTCGACGTGGACGACGAGACAGAACATTTTCCATTGGAGAAGGAGATAATCAGCGGTAGCGAGAAAAAGGACGATCAGGATCGCGACACTTGGGAATCCGATGGTGCTTACACTCCTTGCAAGGATGAGAGACCTGTGAAGGAGAAGGAGAACAGAAGTTCTACGTCGCCTTTCGAGAGCGGCCTCGAGCCGATAACACCGACGAAAGATCGGGCGAACGACGATCTCGATGGTTGTAGAACACCGATTGGTTATGCCGGTCTTGGCACCGAGGCCATTTCCGAGACGGATGAAGCTATGAATTTCGAGGACGAGCTCACGCTACTCAGTCTTCGCAAGGAAAAGGAAATCGAGGATGGAGAGATAATGGAAGATGGTAAATCCTCGAAGAAACACACCGGCAAGATTGCGAGCACTTCGGAAATCGAGGATGCAAAGAGAAAGCGTAAGAAGGATAAGAAGGAGAAGAGCAAAGAAACGGAGAAGAACAAGGAGAATATATCCTCGGAGAATCAGGTCGCATGGAAGAAAGTCTCGAAGAGCACGAAGGATCGACAGTATCGTGACAAAGACAAACGCTCTAAGTCACGTGAAAAGGACAAGGAAAAGGAGAAGGTTAAACCAAAGAAGAAGCTTAAAGAGACGACGAAGAAGAAGGAGAAGAGAAAGGAGTTGGCTCGTTACGACGTGAGGAAGATCGTCGCGGAGAAACCAGCGAGACCACGCAAGGATGCGTATGGACGTGACATCAGAGATCATTCGCGTAGTAAATCGCGTAGTCGTAGCTTAACGCGTCAAAGAAGCATCTCGAGAGATCGTCGTAGTCGTTCTTATTCCAGGTTACGCTCGAGAACGCGTTCCCGTTCACGAGCACGACGTTCATGGTCTCGCGATCGTCGATCGCTCTCCAAAGGACGTAGGTCCGGCTCTCGTCGACGCTCGCTGTCTCGGATAAGAAGAAAACGTTCGACGTCACCGAGACGATCGGTATCTCGACGCAGAGCCTCGAAATCACCGGGACGTAGGAGACGCTCGCTGTCGACGAGACGACGAAGACGATCGCTCTCTCGCAAACACAGATCACGCTCGCGCGATAAAAGAAAAGAGAAGACGTCGACCAAGAGCAGCGCCAAGCACAAGTCTCGCAGTCGTTCGAGGAATCGGAAACGTTCGAGGACCAAGAGTCCACCGCCCAAGCGAACTAGCTCTAAGTCCCGCGAGAAGAAACACGCCAAGAGGAAATTGGCCAGTAGATCGAGATCGAAGCATCGCTCGTTGTCACGCGAGCGTGATAGAAACAGGAATTGGAATCCTATGAATGAAAAACCTGCGGAAAGAGAACGAAATTTTTCAAGGGAAAAGGATATCAATCGTCAATCTTGGAGTGCTCAATGGACACCCTCGTGGTCGAGATCGAATTCACCGATTGTAAATCAACACGAGGAACTCGCTGCTCACACTTGGTCACCGCCAACTGCTCTAGACGGTGTCACGGTACCGCCGAAAAATCTTACCGTTATTCTCACGAACAAAGAAGCGATCAAGAAGAAGAAGAAGGAGAAGAGAAAAGAGAGCAAGAGAGCAACGCGTGGCGAAGCCGAGAGTAGACGAAGGAAAACTAAGAGGACTAGAACTCCACCACCTTCGAAGGAAGTCTTTGCCAGTGGCGACAATATTCTTGTCAGCGTTTGCTTTAACAAGGAGAATGAGACGACTGCGACTGGCTTACCGGAATTACCGGAAACTATACCGCTGCTCGCTACGACGACGAAACGACGAAGACGCGAACCGATCCAGACGGAACCGGCGAAAAAGCCAAAGAAGGATAAAGTCAAGGAGAAACGTCCCAAATCGCCGAAGGGAAAGGAGAAGAGAAAGAGAAAGTCGAAAGCAGCTGAAATCGCTGCTACGAAGAAACCCGTGGCTGTTATAGATCTTGATCAATCACCGTTTCGCGAACAGACACCATCGCCTCGGGATGTCATCGTTCTGAGCGACGATGATGACAAAGTTGTCCAAGAATTAGCCACTCCCGAACAACATCCTTCGGCCTCGCCTCAACATGATCAGTTTGTTTCTCAAGGACCAAAAACACCGCCCGAGCCCCAGATTAAATTCTCGGTGAACAAACAAGTCAGTAATCTCAGACCCTCGATGATGAATCCGCTTCTTGGCGAGGAGGAGGAAGAGGAAGAGGAGGAGATTGACGAGAGGGTCGAGGAGGAACTCGAGATAAGGGCGCAAGAGGAATTGGAGCTTAGACTAAAAATCGGTCCTAACACACCACCCGAGCCACCCTCGTCTCCTCCAACTTCGCCGGATGCTTACGATCCCTTCGATCCTACAAAATCGCGTTCTCCAACCCCAACCGCTAGTCAGGACGCTACACCGAACGACGAAAGAGACAGAAATCGTGGCAACGGTTCACCGAGAAAGCACGACGGTGACGATGGCAATTTGACTTCTGGTGAAACGAGCCAGACTCAAGATGCATCCATCGTGGAAAAACCACAACCGGAAAAGCCCAAAATCATATCAATGGTCACGATCAAACGAGCCTCGCCGAAACGCGACGATGCTCCGGTTATTGACAATCAGACGGAAAATGCACAGGTTGCTGAAAGCCCGTCGAAGATACAGCAGAATCAACAGAATGTACAGAGTACCGTTAATCCATTCGCAACGATAAATCCGGTACTTGCCACTGTTGCTGCTGCTGTGCAACGAAGCGCCATTTTCAATACCAGCACTCCAATTACTGGACAAAGGAATCTTCAGCAGGTGGGTAAATTTGTCTTCTTGCGGAGTCGGACATTGTTCTGACATAATTTGTTGCGAAGAGTACTCGACTCCGTACGAATTAATGTAGGTACATAGAAGTTCGCGTACGTTCAATATGAATCTTTGATTTCAGCCAAATCGTATCTCGCCAAACACACAGATAAAGCAACGCGCAATCGACCGGCCACAGCTGCCGAATTTGTTTGCAAATGCAACAAAACCAACCCCGACACGTATGCAAAAAACATTGCAGAACAAGAATATTTCGACTCTTGGACAGAATGGTAGCGATGCGAATCTTGAGACAACCAGCGACAACGTACTCGATATGTCTTCGCCGTATTCCCCCGGATCGAGTCTCAGCGATGGTATATTCGATCCGCCAAGTCCTGGCAATCACAATGGATCTCCGACTAATGTCGCTACTGTTAATAAAGTCAGCACTTCGAAGGGTAACAAAACTACGGAAAAGAAGGACGCTTTCGATATACTTTTTGGTACTTCCCCGGCTATAAAACCGACTAACAAGGGACGAAGCAAGAAAGTTTTCGAGAAGGAGAAGAGAATCAAGAAATGTTTGTATTTTAATGGTTTTATGAAATGTTACGAATATTTTTTAGACTATCCTCTGTCTCGTTTGGATGAATAACGGAGTTATCGTTACTTTTTTGTTAAATCCAGCTACGAATGCAAAAGTTGGTATTCGCATGGACGAAAATCAATTGCAGATTCTCGACGATCTTCCAAGCTCAGCTGTGGAAATGCAGGTAAAGGACAAGGTCCGTATCGAAATGAGAGGGATTGAAGGAGGAACAGTCGAGAGTCGTGTTAATATGTTTTCTCTTTCCTTTTCTTTTTTTTCGTTATATCTTCTAGTTCTTGAAGAAACTCAATCGTCAAGAGAGAGTCGTGGAAGAAGTTAAACTTGTTTTGAAGCCTCATTACACCAAGAAGCACGTTACCAAGGAGGAGTACAAGGATATTATGCGCAAAGCTGTGCCGAAGGTCAGCAGATTTACATCACAATCAACAATGTTGAAGAGAACGACGACGTTTACCATAAAAGCGCAATTTTCACACTTAACTTTTCAGATTTGTCACAATAAAACGGGTGAGATTAATCCGAAAAAGATTGCCCAGCTAATCGAGGCGTATGTGAGAAAGTGTCGGTCCTGTAAGAAGAAAAAACCGTCAGGTCTACCGATGAATTCAACTGGAAAAGCTGTTAAACCCATGTGAGTTTCCAATAATTCTTTAACTCGGTTAACAAACTTGCAATACTCGTATTATGCAATATATTTTGATCATTCAACAGCAAAAATCTATGGAGTTGATCGTACGACGGAAATTCTAGAAGCACAAGTATTCCCTCATCGATAGGAAAGTCTTTGAAGCGCGATTGAAGAATTCAAGATTAATTACAAGAAAAAAAAAGATGATAAAAGAAAAGATAATGAAAGATCTCGTCAGCGAAGCCGGTAAGTGAACAAACAATGGTCATCGTTCCAAGTATATATCACTTCGTCATTGACCGAACAATGTGTATTGTGTGTACATACCTAAAAAACTGAATTGAATTTAAGCGCAATATTTGTATTTATCTTAGCAATAGCTTTCACGAGAACTTTCGACGGTTCATATATAAGTGAAATTTATTGTTAATTTTATTACATAGACGTATATGATTAATTAAGAACGTTTAATCCTAAGCTAGGATATATATGTATGTGTATATATATATATATATATATATATATATATATATATATATATATATATATATA